>OVAY01000673.1:0-48498 GCA_900406395.1 Kernera saxatilis
CCTATAGTATTGGTTAATTTCTAGGTTTTAAGGTGTTGTAGATGCATAAAAATATAATATAGATGAGCAATCTATTATAGATATGAAACAATGTCTTTAAAATGGTAGAATTGATTTTATGTCATAGATAATGATAATTTTATACCAATAGTACCATAATACTAAATTACTTCAATTTTTGCCAACTCTATCTACAAATAAATTAATAGCAAATTACAACNAACTTCAATTTTTGTCAACTCTATCTACAAATAAATTAATAGCAAATTACAACTTCATAAAATTTTTTTTTTTTTTTTTAAATTTAGTTTTTATTTAGAAAATAAGTATTTTAATATTAAGAAGTGTAAAATTTGAATGCATAAAAGTGTACTCTGGATGGGCAATCCATTTTTTTTTTTTTTTGCAAATATAAGTGCAGGAAAGTTTTGAGCATTTCTTAATTTTTGAGCGAAGAGGATGCTACGGGAGGTAGATGGGAGGAAAAAAGAGAAACAAAGTAGAGAACAATTCCATTCTCATTAACTTTTTTGTCGCATTTTTTGAAAAAAACAATTGTGTAAAATCCAAAAGTACCATAAAATTGTTAGAAACGTAAATTTTCAACATATATGCCCTTCTTGAAAATAGTATTTTCATAGTTTTCAAATTATTAGGTTTTATAGGTTCCTACAATCGTATAATTTTCTACCTGTTTGTGCTTCAATTAAGTCCACACTTCATAACAGAAATAGTAAAAAAATTCTAGATTTGAACTGCGTTTTATTATAGATTAATGATGTTTTTACTTTCTTTCTTTTGTCTTCTCTTTACGGTCAACTTCTATGACTCTTAGCAGGATGTCTCCTTTGCAAGAAGTTTTTTACGGTTTGAAAGGTCTACTAGATTCTATTCGTTGGTTTGTAATTCTTAATTAGAATAATTTATTTCATCAATTTCATACAATTCACGTTGAATTCGCCTTGAATCTTAGTGTGCTTATATCATATATTAGAACCATCGTTATTATTGTATGCTCAAACTCAAGAGGTCTATCACAGATATGAAACAATGCTTTTAAAAATGTAGAATTGATTTTATGTCACAAATAATAATAAATTTATAACAATAATATCATAATACTAAATTACTTCAACTTTTGCTAATTCTATCTACANATCGTAACAATCATATTAAAAATTAAAAAAAAAGTTATAAATAAATATTTAATTTTTAATACAAAAACTTATGATTAAGAAGTAAACCACCCTCTCTCGTCTTGGATCCGATAAGTAAATATTATTCAAAACAATTTTAAAACAAATTACAAAATAACCACCCGCAGCGTAGCGCGGATCAAGCCCTAGTTCATTGCAAANCCCTAGTTATAATAGTTTTGGGAGAAAATTAGAGTGTTTAATCAAATAAAATTTAAATTTTTAATTTGATTAAATGAATATCGTATATTAAAATTGTAAACCACAAAAGAAACCCAGCTGAAAACAATTATATTTTATTATTCTGAATGATATATTTAACATAAAAAACTAGCAATTACTTCATTTGTTCTCTAAGAACTATATATCGACTGAAAAATGATTACTAATTTTTTCTTTTTCTTTAAAAAAAAACTTATAAGCATTGACTTGTGTTAAAAAAACAAAACTTATAAGCAGTGACTATCATATAAGCACCATAACAGCGATTGAGTTTTGAGTCAATTGACCAATAGCAGCTCTACGGAATCAAACATTTTGACTTAATAAAGAAAATAATCCAAATTTATAAAAGCGAATCATAATGAAAGTAATCCTTAAAAGCGAATCATAATATGCAGTTATGCACTCGTGGCAGTAGATCCGACGGTCAGAAAACGATCTCTTGTGCTTCTGATATGTAGAGGCCACCTGTCCGTTCTGTAACTGCTCTGTTCGTATTCAAAACCAAGAAGTTTCAGAATCAAAAAACCTTAAAAAACCTCTCGGGAAAAATCTCCGGCGAAAAATCCCTAGCGATTTGGTGTTGGAGCGAAGAAGATGGGCGTAATTGATTTGATCACTAGGGTCGATTCCATCTGTAAGAAGTACGACAAGTATGATATCGATAAACAGAGAGAAGCTAATGTCTCCGGCGACGATGCTTTCTCTCGTCTCTACTCCGCCGTCGAATCTGCGCTCCAAGCTCTTCTTCAGGTTCGATTAGATTAACCCGATTACGTTTCGTTTATGTCTATTTGGTTTTTTTGGTGTAACCGTAAGATTTGTGATGAACGTTATAGAAAACGGAGGATTTGTCGTCTGAGACGAATAGAGCAAAAGCTGTGGCGATGAACGCTGAGATTCGAAGAACGAAAGCTCGTTTGCTTGAAGGAATTCCAAAACTTCAGAGGCTTGCTCTCAAAAAGGTCTTCCTTCTCTTTTGCTAAGTGACCTAATTTTGATGACTTTTTGGAATTTCTCTGAGATTATTAAAGGGATATGTATTTCAAAATGTGATGATTTGATTCTTGTGTATTGGTGAGAGGTTTTTGTACATCTGATGATAAGAAAAGACCAATTTCAGGTCAAAGGGCTTTCAAATGAAGAGCTTGATGCTAGAAATGATTTGGTTTTGTCATTGAGAGATAAGATTGAGGCCATACCAGAAGCCTCTGCTCCTGTAAGTGGTTGGGCAGCTTCAACATCATACTCGAACATCAGATTCGATACTAATGTCTCGGGTAATATATCGTCTTCTCTATTGTTTTGTACCTTATCAGTGACTCTGCGTTAATAATGAAAAGTTGCTCAATTGTATCAGATCACAGAATTGATAGTAAATATTTCCACCCAACCGAAGAGTCTGATCACTTTAAACAAGAATATGAGATGAGAAGAATAAAATAGGCAAGTGTGTGTGTGTGTTGCATATCATAATTTGGTCTAATGATCGATTTGTAAAAGCCAGAGTCTAACTACTGTGGAAGCAGGATCAAGGGTTGGATTACATAGCTGAAGGATTGGATACACTCAAGAATATGGCTCAGGACATCAATGAGGTTCACCGATACCAATATCTTTTTGTGTGGTTGATTTTCTGGTTCCCTGCATTGGTCTTACCGTAATGATTCTCTTAGTGCTGTCTTCTTTACAGGAACTGGATAGACAAGAACCATCGTGGATGAAATCGATACAAAGGTTAATTAACACTTGTCCTTGATCTAGTTTTTCTTTAACGAGTTCGTGTTTTCCATTTCTTGATTTGGTATATATCATTCAGATTGACAAGGCAACTACGGACCTGAAAAGCACTAATGTGAGGCTCAAAGATACTGTAACAAAGGTTATAACACACGCATTCCTCTGAGATCGAAATCAATCTCATTCGAAATAGTTAAGCTCATTGTCTTTTATTTGATTCCAGCTAAGATCTAGCCGAAACTTCTGCATAGACATCATCCTCTTATGCATAATTCTGGGAATTGCTGCCTTCATTTACAAGTGACCTCTCTTTTTTTTTGGCTCACTCTTGAAACTAGAGAATTTGAGACTCGAAATCTTGCCTCATCTTACTTTTCTGTATCTGGGGATTTTGCAGCTCGGTGAAGTGAAATCTGGTGATTCTATACATTCACGTAGACGCATGTTTATTTTAGAGTCAAAGGAGGGAAGTTTCAGTCTTCGTCTGTCTATTTTACATCCATGTATTTTGATGTCTAATAAAAATGGGTAGTTCGGTTATTCTATCGTATAAAAGAAAAACAGTAAACTAACCAAAGATGAGCTTCCACTTATCTACTAGTTCGGTTATTTCGATTTTTAATTTTATTCATTTTTTCATATATATATTCGTAACACTTTAGACTGTTTTCTTTCCTTGTCTAAAGCATATTTTATATCATCAAACACTAATATGTACATATTGATCCACGCTGGATTTCAGCCAATCTATATAACTATTCATGTTTCTAAAACAGGTCGAGAAAATGACAAATCCTTTTTAGCAAGCTGATGAGTAACAAACTAAAACCCAACGCAAGTCTATAGATGGCTTTAACGACGTGTTGATATAAACTTGAGTGCTTCAATTTCAAAAAAAAAAAAAAAAAAAANAAAAAAAAAAAAAAAAAAAACTTGAGTGCTTTCGTGTAGCCTAAACGAATGAGAGAAAACATTACAAAATCCAAGCGCAAGAGCTCCTGCTTCAAGAGAAGAAGGAATCTTTTACATATATCGCATACAATATCCAATCATTAATTTATTAAGCAGAATCCTATAATATCTAACCAAGTCGAGTTTTGGTTTGTGATGCGATCCAGGTGCCAACAATGCTGCATTTAATATGACTTTGAGGTTGAGCCAACCACTCAGCTCCGGGCCGGGTTCGAAATGTGGAGGCAATATACTTTGGGAGGTTCTAGTGGCTGCTAAACATGTCTATACTATTAACATATAAATATATTTTAAAACATATTTCTTCTATTTTATAAAAAATAACTCAAATCGCATTGTTGTTTGTTACTGATTGATAGATGGTCTATACTCTATAGTCTATTAGAAAAGAAGATTCTCTAGTACATAAAATCTAGAGCAGCCATGATATAAGATGATGGTGATTTGTAATAGTCATCTTTTCAATCATTACCCAAATAGTAAATGCCACTTGCCCCATTTTTAACCTACCCACTTCAATGATCTTTATCTGCATTGAAAGCATGTCTTCTCTCTATCAAATTAACTACAATCTCACGTGCAGTAAGATGCTACTATATAAACATCCGTATTCTGAATATCATCTGGTTGGTCCGGTTTGGTTTTGTAATCGTATTCTTTTTGAGACACATAGTAAGCAAACTATATATAGTTAAGCGAAAAAAAGGAAAAAAAAAATTTGGTTGATACGGATTAACTTACGATTGGTTAACCAAAAAAACTTTGGATTATATTTGATTTATAGCTTATATGTTTATCTTTGAAATTGACTGATCGATCTGCAGACCAAGCATGTTACCAGATTCTACCTTTACGCATGGTCCATTGAATTTAGATCCTTTTGGTTAAATCTAAAGATAGAAGGGGAGACTGAATTTTTAAAGATTTATTACCATAGTTTATATAACAAATACAGATGTGGTCATTGCCTCACTGGTCAGTGGTCAGTGGTCAGAGACAAGTACTGACAAGATCTTAACTACTCCCGGTTAAAAATATATTAATGCTCTCAGAAGTAATTAAAACAGCATAAGTTACTATAAATGGAAGTTTAAGGTCTCATAAATTTCAATCTGTAAATAAATCACTCCATCTAAAACCTGGAGTATAGAGGAGTAGATCCGTTTTATTCATATCTTTTCTTTTTCATTTGTTGGGATTTGATTTTTCGGATATTCTTAGCATTGAATTAAGTTTTTGAGTTTGGTTCTCATCGGTTTATCTTAATTGGATAACTCAACCCAGATTTTTTTAGTTTCAAAGCAAATAAAACTACTTCATTATTGTTCTTGTGCTAATGTTTATTGCTCATCTCATTCATATGTATAATTCACACACATAAAAGCGTGGCAAATCTAATGTTAGCAAGGGTGAAAAAGAAAAAGAAGCAGCAAAATTAAAAGTAGAGGGGCGAAAAAGTCAAAACAAAAAAAAGATACAAGAGAAGCGTTCTCTATAATTCCGTCACGGGACTGTACTCACTGTGAAAATCATGAACACCAGAAGCAGCCCATAGCCGTTGATTAAACTCGTCTTGCATCTCATCTGGAACGAACGGTGTTCTACAAAGAGGACACGTCTTCTGATCATGATCCATCCAACGGTCGAGACAACTCCGGTGGAATATATGCCTGCAGTTTTTCAGCCACCGGATCTCTTGCTCTCCTTCGAATTCGTACAGACAAACGGCGCAGTTTTCCGGCAGATCTTCGCCGGAATTCGTCAGCTCTTCGAATTTGATAACCGGTAGGATCTCGCGGATTAAGAGGGCGGAGAAGGGTGAGCGGATTTCCGGTATTCGGGTCGGGTAAGACGTGTAATCGGGCCAGTTTTGATCCATTTCAAGGAAATCGGAGAGACCCAAGAACCGGAAGAGAGAGAAGACGACGGTTCTGATGAAACCGAGAATCGAAAGCGTTTGTACGAAGAGCTTCGGGAGAAAAACCTCCGTGTAACCTACGGGAAAGCCCATTGGAGCTAGGGTTTTTAGAGAGAGAGAAAGAAGACAGAGAGAGAGAGAGAGTGAGCTCTGATTTCTCTTTTTTTTTTTGTTTGGGTGATTAATAAAAGTTGATTTTTTTAATATACAGAGAGTTTCATTTATAGAGCAGGTGAGGAAGAAGAAGAAGAAAGAAGAAAGACGGTACCAGATCCGTGTAAACGACGTCGTGTCGTGTAAGATCGATTTTGATAGAGTTAACTGACTGTGACGTCTGTTACGTGAAAAAAAAAAAAAAAAAAACAGATTGGTCTGTGAGAAGTGGTTCTGTCACCAACATTGTTGGATTTTTTTATTCGCTGCGTGCGTCTCTACTGTATGACCTTGTTTTTGGAATATACTAATAAACAAGTTGCACGACGATCAGCACACGTGGTACGTGCGGTTGATGGGAGATATTGATGTCGATGGGGAATTTTTTTTTCATAAATCAAAAGCATTGCAGTTTTTATTTTAAGTTTTTTTTTTGGGATTCGTCTTATTTTACTATTTAACACGTGAAAATTTACACTAGTCAGAAGAAAAATCGACTACGTTCTCGATATTAGGACATTTTGTCATAAGAACAAAAACTAGAGCACTAATTAGTAATTTTTCTTTTTTTTTTGTTTTTTGCATACTAATTAGTAATTTTTCATTAAGACATTTCACAAGATCGTTAACGAACTAATCGAACGGCTGGGCTTATTACGTGAACTACACGTCAGAAGAGGTCCGATGCGTAGTCTCTATTAGCATTTACTCAAAATTTTCCTTTTCTTTTTCTTGTTCCTTTCAATTTTATTTTACTTGACAACAAAGGATGGAATATATTTAAAAAAAACAAATTATTTAGTAGTACTTATCTGCTAAGCCAAGTAGGTAACCATTAAGTTCTTTTTTTTATTTAACAAGTTTAGCCATTTTTTTCTGCGATTCTATATATGTTGGTATCGCTTCAAGTGTGTATTATCAAATAATGAGATAGCTCACCTTAAACTTGCACTTGCTATGTCTATAAACTAATTAAATGCTTTTGTTTTTGTTAAATGCAGGTGTTATGTCCTCGTATAATAGGCATAAGGTCTAAAAATATATTGAAATCTATCGGTTATAGAAGGAAAAGGCATGATTAGGTCGAGTAAAACATGACAAAAGCAAAAGTTACAAAAAACGAAGAAAGTAAAGAGAAACGAGAGAAGGTGCATGTGTGGGTCATGGAGGCTTTAAAGAGAGGGAATAGAGATGATGATTAATAAAGAAGAATCAATCAATCTTATCTATACCCCTCAATTTTGAAAACGATACATATATATAATTATATAATTACATAAAAAAAAAAAGAAGAAGAAGAAGAAGAAAAAGTCCATTGTTTAACTGAGTGGTGGGCCGGAGAGATATAGGAGACAAGTCGTCGGTGGCAATGATCCTTCCACCAACCGGCAATGGTTCATGGCTCAACTATGATCGGAGATATGTCGTTTTTCCGGGAAATCATATGTATATGCTAATTTTATGATTTCTAAAACCGTATATATTTGGAAATCAAGTGATTGTAGTCTAATAGTGTATGAACAAATTTTCATAAGATGTACGAAACTGATAATGCAAAATCACATACAATTGTATTCTCAAACTTACTTTTACTACTTTTTAATTAATATAGATTTGTTCTAGGAGACTCGATGACACAGAAAGATTCATATATAAATAATAGAATTGATGCTTTTGTTTATATTCATGAAGTTATGGGTCTTCATCAGATTCACACTTTTCTCGCCGAAATCAACAATCTGTGGTGCCATGATATATGTTTTTTAGAAAATCTAAATAATTCTTCTATATATTTTGTCTCCCCTTGACCCAGGTCTAACCTTTGATAATATTTTTATTGGGCATAAATCATCCTCCAAGTGAAGATCAAATTGGGGTTTAGAGTATCAAAAACTCATAAACACAGACACAATATCAAAAACTCATAAAGTATCAAACCTCTGAGCTCACTGTTGTTGTTATAATCAAAATTATTGAGTCTATTCTGACAAGACGCATAGTACTATATTAACACATTAATATGTATACACAGTACTTTATAAATTATTTTATTAATTTAAATGAGAAAAGAAAGATGGTATCACACACTCACACAGTATATTAATACAGATTATATAATGTTGTATACAATGTCACATTCGGAAACTCAAACCAAACTTCTATGATAAAATTCATGACGCTCAACAAGTCACCGAACATACATGTTCTAATGTATATCATACGACACAAAAAACATGCAATTTGTCAATTACCATCGGTCCAAAATTAAAAACACTGATTAAAAAAGCTCTAAAACGATAAGGGAAACGAAAGAGGTATGGAGAATGGAGTGTTGATTAGGAAATGTTATAATGAGGCCGAGACAGTCACATGGCCCCTATTGCTTCTATGCCTTTCATCTTCTCCCACACTTCTCTTTGTTATGTCACTGTTTAATTTTGGTTACTCGCACCATCTCTTTCTTTGGTCCCATCATGCATGATACGAATATACTTGATTGACTCTTTCTTGTTTTCTTATAAACTATGTATACGATAATCCCAATTTGATGATCCAATATTGATCTTAGATTTTAAATGATGTTTTTGTGGGATCTGAGGTTCAGTCATACTTTATTCGTAATAGAAAAATAATTAGATGATCAAAGTCACGCCAATACAAATTTTTTTATTTACACTATTATTGTTTTTTCCAGATTTAGTGGGACAAATATTTTGTTGGTCATCAAATTCTCAGAGCCGAACTCTGGTTATTGTTCGCTAGCTATCACAAGTGTTTTTTTGTATATGTGATTCACAGTTTTGTTTTCTATAGAGTATGGGTAGTTTTGAAAAAAAAAAAATGAATGATTCGCTATGATAAGATTTTGTCGATTACACAACGATGTTCATAGAAATTTAATAATTTTGCTCGTGAGTGTAGTCTTAGATGTCGTCTTGTCTTTCTCGTAAACGTCACATGGTACCACTTCATGTATTTTTGTCCTTGGTACCACTCCATGTTTTTATTGTTTAGATTGGATTAGAAAAAAATACATTTTTAGTTTGTAGAATGTACATAAATCAGGTCCCGAAGATGTAAAAACTAAAAACCATATTTTTCTTGACGGCCCATAGCTTTCTTTGAAATTTGAAAACTCAAAAACATATGGGCTTCTGTTTTCTTTTCGGCCCATCATTTGGAATATTAGTTAATATTTTTTTTTTTTAAAACTGTCAGTTAATAGAGAATCTAAGATATGGTGTGAGGAAAGTGCCATGTGTCGAAGAGTTGACCAATAGGGAAACTCGCTGCGTTATCCATAGAGATAATGAGATAAGCAGAATCTCTTTCTGTCATCGAAGAGCTTATAGTTTATACATCATTCCTTCATTTCTTCTTCTAAAACACTTTTAGTCTTGAAGGTCAACAACAACCGAACAACGTCGAGAGTAATGGCTTCTCTTTGTGCTTCTTCGGCCATCGCCGCCATTTCTTCTCCAAGGTAAGCTCATCTTTTTCTCTCGTCTTATCAATTAACATCATTTGCTATATAGCATGATGTGATTCAGATCCTCCTAATTAGTTTAGTTTACAAGGCTAGAATAGTGATCCATTAACCAAGACTTGTAATCTCGTCGCTGTTTCATAACTCGATGTGAGAGTGTGAATTGTAAGAAAAGGTGAGCCATTAATTTATTAATTCTAGAATAAACCCTGTGCTATAATTCTTTTTGTGTAATCGTAACACCGATATGATTTTATTCGTGGATGGTGTTGTTACTTGTTGACGAAAATTTAAGAGTTATTATATTGTATGCTATATGTGTAGTTTCTTGGGTGGGAAGAAACTGAGGCTAAGGAAGAAGTTGAGTGTTCCAGCTGTTTCCAGGTCGGCTGCGTCGGTGCAGGCCGTCGCAGCAGATCCGGAGAGACCACTCTGGTTCCCCGGAAGCACTCCTCCAGAGTGGCTCGACGGTAGCCTCCCTGGTGACTTCGGATTTGATCCTCTTGGTCTTTGTAAGTTTTTTTTTTTTTCTACTCACTTAACGGATTTTATAAACAAATTAATAAGGCTATTTTGATAATGTCCTGACAAATAAAACACGTGTCAGCATCTGATCCGGATAGTCTAAAATGGAACGCACAAGCAGAGCTAGTCCACTGCCGGTGGGCAATGCTGGGGGCCGCCGGAATATTCATCCCGGAGTTCCTAACGAAGATCGGAATCCTCAACACGCCGTCGTGGTACACGGCGGGAGAGCAGGAGTATTTCACGGACAAAACCACTCTGTTCGTCGTAGAGCTCATCTTAATCGGATGGGCCGAGGGACGTAGATGGGCCGATATCATCAAACCCGGTAGCGTCAACACTGACCCAGTCTTCCCAAACAACAAGCTGACGGGGACAGATGTCGGATACCCGGGTGGATTATGGTTCGACCCGTTGGGATGGGGATCCGGTAGCCCGGCTAAGATCAAGGAGCTGAGAACCAAAGAGATCAAAAACGGAAGGCTGGCTATGTTGGCAGTGATGGGTGCTTGGTTCCAACACATCTACACTGGGACTGGTCCTATTGATAACCTTTTTGCACATCTTGCTGATCCTGGTCACGCCACTATCTTCGCTGTAAGTGCGATTTGATCCTAATCATTTTTGGTTTTATGTTCTTGAGTCATTGGTTTTTGATTAGTTTTGGTTTGTGTGTGTGTGTGTGTGTGTGTTATCTAAACAGGCTTTCACACCCAAGTGAGACGACGAAAAAGGGAGGATTTGGGCGGAAGAATGCGTTTGTGTGATCATATTTGTACAAATATCGTTTTTGAACTTAAAATATTATGTATTTATATAAATTGTGGTCGAATGCAAATTAGGGTTCGCCGTAACACTCTTTTCCTAACTCCAATGCTCATAATCTCATTTCTACATCTCGTGTTTACGATGCTATATTTCTTTTTTCTACTTTAAATCTGATCATTTTTAATTTGTTGGAAAACTCTACTTTGTTTTTAAATTAAAAAGTGATAAGATTTGAGTGATACGCTTAATTAGGGGTAAGACCTTAATCGTCTAAGGTGATCAATTAAACACTAGATAAATCAAATCTAACTTACAGTGTTCTGTGTTCACCTTTGTATTATTGTTTGTCTTCAGTAATCTACGAAGTCAAAACCTTCTGCTTTGCTTCTGATGAGAAGTAATTATATATGTAGCTTATGGAATTCTGACAAACCACTTTTTCTTAAAATTAATTTCCAATTAATAATGCTAGGTTTTCTTAATTAGCAACCTTCAACTTCATAGAAAGAATTATCTTCCATTTTCAAACAAATCGATATAAAGTTGTTTTCCCACTGTCACTATTACATACAAAAACACATACAAAAACTGATTAAAGAGATAAATGAAGAGTGATCTGATGATGTCATTTCGATTACTAAATTGTGTTTCTGGTATGTAGAGTTAATTTCCTCAAGTTGCTGGTTTATTTATTTCACAAGAACGAATTACATATCGCTAACAACGACTAAGTACAAAAAGCTATGGATATATTAAAATTCATTCTAAAAAAAATGTGTAAAAATCTAAACTTAATTAACTAATCAATTGTAGAAAAAAGAAAAACATTACCAAAATGTATCGAACTGGACAAAAAGGTAATTTATATACTCAAGAGGATATTTCGAAATAGTGTATATTGAGTTTTAGTTGATAGATGCCTCTTGAAATGTAGAGTTCCATTAATTGAGTGCTCATATGGTCATGAATAAAATTGTTACAAAAGATGCGGCGGCTAAGTTTTTTTTTTTTTTTTTTTCATCTGGGAAAATATATATCGATCAGAAAATACACTGTTACAACATCACTTTGCAATTAGGCAAAGGATTAGCAAAAAATTGGCCAAAAGATGCATTCTACGCACTAACTCTAAAAGAGAGGCAAAGTCAAGCTAAGTAAAAACCACAGCAACTTAAACAGAGGATCCCAATCTCTCAGCCTCAAAAGTTACCCTCAACCATAAAGGGGAAGATAACGCAACATATGATTGAGCAAAAGACAATTTAGTAGCACTTTGCACGATGAGAAATGCTCCTCTTTCAGCTGCCACCGGTTCAGAGACGAACCTCCACAACGATATATTTTGCAAAACAAACCTGAACTCCGAGGAGTGTAATTTGGAAGTGGAAAAATAAATAAAAAGGAAGAATATAAAAATTTAAGTGCCTTATCACATATAAATTATACTGTGGTTTAAATTAATATGATGGTTTGATTGATACAGATTGAAACATAATGATTGTGAAAAGGTAACGATGATATGGGTCGTTTAAGAAGGCCCATTGGGCTTTGTTTTTCTTTGTAGAATCTTTGTGGATTTATCCATGCAGGGCCGTAAAAATTAAAATCCGATCCATATCAACCGGTCGGTCCTTTTTGTTGTTGTTGGTGTCAGCACTCAAATTGTTTCATGCTCCGTTTATGGATCTGTGAGATCCATCTCCTTCCTCTAGTCGTGCGATTCTCCTTGTCCAACAAATGTTTTCTATGATCTCTGCGTATGAACCGAACCTGTAATTTTTTCTTCTCGGTATCAGATTCAGATCCATTGGAGTGGGAGAGAGAGAGAGAGATAGGCAAGGAGTAGAGAAGAGAAGCCAAGATGTATATGGCTTATGGATGGCCACAGGTGATCCCGCTAGAAGCGGGATCGTGTCCGTCTTCGCAGCGAGTCGTGTACCTTAAGCTCGCCGGACGGCTATTGCTGGTTGTTTCTCCGTCTCACTTGGAGCTTTGGGGTTCTTCTCAGGTGCTTAATCATCTCTGCATTTCGTCAGTGTGATTTCGTAATTGGGGTCTAGTGTTCGTTTACTAATAGCTTTTTGTTTGAATTTTCTGGAATAGCAACGAGTGAGGTTGGGAAAGTACATGAGAGATGAGAAGTCTGTGCGAGAAGAAGGGGAGAATTTGCAAGCTGTGTGGAGTCCAGACTCCAAATTGATCGCTGTTCTTGTAAGTTCTTAGTGCTCAGTCTTTCCTTAGCTAGCATTTTTTACTCAGTGAGTATCAATCCTTCTACAGCTCATAGCTTATTGATTCGGGTTACAGATAGTTCTTATGTGTAAGGATGAGGAAAAACCCTGTTCCTAATTTTGAAAGGTTGATGATATCAGACATTTTTTAAGTCTCTCTCATTTCACTAGTATCTTGCTTGAATCGTTTGATCAAGAGGCGTGATAACTGGGCACTTACCTGTTTTGTTATCACACTTTTATCGTTTCATTTATGGCAGTGAAGAAGCTGTCTTTTTATTTTTTAAGTCTTTTCACCTTTTTTTTGTTCTGGTTTTCGATTTAATTTGCAGACATCATCATTCTTCCTTCATATATATAAAATAAATTTTATGGATAAGCGAATTGAAACTGGAGAGAGACAGCCCTCGGAGTTGTGTTTTGCAACCATATCTCTTTTGCTAAGTGAGCAGGTCCCTTTTGCTGGCAAGGACTTGTCTGTGTAAGTGCTTTTTCTGTACGTGTCTCTGCCGAGCCCTACATTTACCCTATGAGTCCACACTGTAACGTTTTGTGATTAGAAATGCAAGGCGAATTCTTTCTCTTTGTGCAGGAGCAATTTTGTGAGGGACAGCAAAACTATGCTTTTGGGACTCTCTGATGGATGTTTATATACTATTTCCTGGAAAGGAGAGGTAATGTAGATCTGCCTCATCTGCATTTTTCTTGGGTGTTAGTCATTGCATCTTTTCTGGAATTTAAATTTCTTTTTGTATGCATGTCTCCTATTTTCTAAATTTTTGTTGTCTTTGTAGTTTGGTGGAGCTTTCAGTATTGGTTCCCAACCTTCTGAGAGCAATGATGACAGACTCTTGTCTTACACTCTCGGTAATGGTCTAGTTTCTGGAGTAGCTTCAGCAACACTTGCATCTGATGATAAAATCTCAACAAAATCGGCTATTGTTCAGCTGGAACTCTGCACTCGTTCGAAGTTATTGTTTGTGTTAAATTCTGATGGGCGGCTAGTGGTATGCTCTGTGAATAAGAAAGGTTTAAAGTACACTGAGAGCATTAAAGCTGAGAAGAATTTAGGTGGTGATGCTGTTTGTGCATCAGTGGCTTCAGAGCAACAAATTCTTGCCGTCGGTACAAGAAAAGGGATGGTGGAATTATATGATCTGTCACAATCGATCTCTCTCTTACGTACAGTTTCTTTGCATGACTGGGGGTAAGTAACTTGTTACTATGGAAAACAGCATCTTGGGTATATTTTATTATTCTTTGAAGGAATTTTTTTTTTTTCTGTTTTGGAAGGTTTGTATATTCCTCTTCATGTGAATAGTTTTTATTCCGGCGTTGTGTAAAGACCATAATATTTTACTATAATTGGAAGTTTAGATGCTTTCGGTAATTCTTGTACTTACGCAAGGATCCAGAAGTGCTGAATGGTTTATTCCAGTACAACTAAGCTGATCGATTCATGATTTTTGAAATTACTTCTTGTGTTTCTTTCATGCTCTTGATATTTCAGGCACATGGTTGATAAGACTGTTTTGATACTTGCAGTTATTCAGCGGATTACACTGGGCCTGTCAATAACATTGCATGGACGCCTGATAATTCTGCTTTTGCAGTTGGGTGGAAGTTGAGAGGACTTGCAGTTTGGTCTGTTTCTGGATGTAGATTGATGTCAACTGTCCGCCAAATGGGACTGAGTTCTGCATCTTCCCCTAAAATTAACCCAAAGCAAGACTGTAAATACGAACCGCTAATGAATGGTACTTCAGCCATCCAGTGGGATGAATATGGATATAAACTATTTGCTACAGAGGAGGCATCTTGTGATAGAATTCTTGCTTTTTCTTTTGGAAAATGTTGCTTAAACAGAGGAGTTTCCGGTAAAACTTATGTTCGTCAGGTAATGTATGGTGAGGATAGACTACTCATGGTTCAGGCGGAGGACACTGACGAGCTTAAGCTTTTACATCTAAAACTTCCAGTTGAGTATCAACGTAATCCTTATCCTCTTTTGCTCCTTCGCTGTATCACTTCTTGAAATAAATATATGTTGTGTTCTTGGTCCAGGTTTCTTATATTACCCAAAATTGGCCTGTTCAACACGTGGCAACTAGCGAGGATGGGAATTACTTGGCGGTTGCTGGTTTACATGGTCTGATTTTGTATGACGTTAGATTTAAGAAATGGAGAGTATTTGGAGATGTCACTCAAGAACAGCAGATTCATTGCAAGGGTTTGTTATGGTTGGGGAAGATTGTCGTAATCTGTAACTACATCGAAACTTCTGAGACGTAAGGCCCAATCTATATTATTAATTTACTGATAATGCTTCAATGGCTATATTTATTAATAGATAGAAAGTGCTATTTAGTAGTGTTTCCAACTCCTCCAGACTTTTTTACATTGCATTATTGTGATTAGTATTTCTCGGCATTATGTCTTTTGAATGTGGTTCCATTTATGTTGTTTATTATTGCAGATACGAACTCCTTTTCTACCCAAGATATCACCTTGATCAGAGATCTTTACTTTGTCGTAAAGTGCTGCTTGGCAAACCAATGGTGATGGATGTTTACCAGGATTATATACTCATATCTTATCTTCCTTTTATCATCCACGTATACCATGTGAAGATATATGGTGAACTGACACCTTCAGGCAAAGCAGACCTACAGGTACTTAGTTATTTCGGTTCATTTTGTTGATGCATCAGTTCCAGTAGACATGCAAAAAAGTTGACTTTTTAAACTTCCAAATGCGAGCGCTTGAGTTGCTTTTCGTGCACCTTAAAGTGATAAAATGACAAACAGCTTTCCACAGTACGAGAATTGTCCATTATGACTGCAAAGAGCCATCCAGTAGCAATGCGATTTGTTCCTGACCAGCACCCGAGAGAATCCGACTTGGATAATGATAATTTGTCATCTGATTTGTCAGACAGGGAACCCTCAAGGTAATCATAAATAAGAGTAGGACATCCATTTCAGTTTTTGCTGTTGTGCTAATTGCCTGTATGGTCTCCATAGATGTCTTATACTGAGGGGAAATGGGGAGCTTTCACTTCTTGATTTGGTTGATGGACGAGAGAGGGAACTTACAGACTCAGTTGAACTATTTTGGGTGACATGTGGTCAATCAGAGGAGAAGACAAATCTCGTCGAGGAAGTATCTTGGCTAGATTACGGGCATCGAGGAATGCAGGTAATTCTTCTGATTCATAGCTGCTTTCTATGCCAACTTTTCTTCTTTTTTACCCTTTCTAGTTTCTAGGATTGCTCCAAAAGCGTCTGACAGTAACGCCCCATTTGATCCCTGTCTTTCGTACTTCCTGATTTTGTTTCATGCTGAGATTCTCTTTTACAGGTTTGGTATCCTTCTCTAGGGGATGATCCTTTTATGCAAGAGGATTTCTTGCAGGTATGCATGCTACTAGAGTCCATTTTTCACCGCCATCGATAGCATATATGTGCCAGAAGCTTTTCTTTCTGTCACAAGACACAACAATCATTGTTTGACGACATTTTTATCAAATACATCTTCTTATTTAGTTCTTAATTTTTTTTCACTGATCTATCAACTCAATGCGTTTGTTTTATGTTATATGCTTTAGTTGGATCCTGAGTTGGAATTTGATCGCGAGGTGTATCCCCTGGGACTTCTACCAAACGTTGGTGTTGTTGTTGGAGTTTCTCAAAGAATGTCATTTTCGGCAAGTGCAGAGTTTCCGTGTTTTGAGCCTACACCTCAAGCTCAGACTATACTCCATTGCCTGCTCCGCCACCTCCTTCAGGTATTTTTGGTCCTGTCCTCCTTCTCTTGTAAGAGTGGTCTCTTCTCTCTACCAATTTCCTAACTCTCTGCCTTTATTCATTTTCTCATTGCTGATTTTATTTTTCCTCATAATCGTATTCTGTTTCGTACTGTGGACAGAGAGATAAAAATGAAGAGGCGTTACTCTTAGCACAATTATCTGCAGAGAAACCTCACTTCTCCCATTGCCTGGAGTGGCTTCTTTTTACTGTTTTTGATGCCGAAATTTCTAGGTATCCAATGCCTATCAATCTCTAGAAAGTATCTCTGTTCTTTGTATTCTTACTCAACCTTCTTGTCTTGCTTCACATAGTCTGATTGGTTTTTTAAACATGTGGCATATTAAAAATTTCAGGCCAAATGCTAACAGGAAGCAGATTTCAGGACCGGGACATCTTCAAAAGTTATCTCTTTTGAGGAAAGCCTGTGATTTAATAAAAAATTTCCCGGAATACTATGATGTGGTTGTGAATGTAGCCAGGAAAACCGATGCCCGTCACTGGGCTGATTTATTTTCTGCTGCTGGGTTATCAACAACGTATGTTTCTTTGTCTCTGTCTTTGGCCTTTGTTTTTCTCTTTTGTTTCTCATAACACTTACGAAACGAGGTTTGCTTACTGTGCCAGACAATTGAACAGTTAGCAGTTGCTAAGATGGCAAACTTCTCTGATCTTGTCTGCTCTTTTTGTTGACTAAACTATATTCTATGCTATGAAACTTGATATTTTGGGTTCTAGGTTGTTCGAGGACTGCTTCCAGCGAAGATGGTATCGAACCGCAGCTTGCTATATACTTGTAAGACTTGGAACTCTTTAACCCTCAAGTATGTTTAGTTAAGTAGTGGTGTATCAACGGAACCCAGTCTTCTATTTGTTACTTGGCAAGTAGCAGTTACTATTACAGAACACTGTAGAAATCTGTTAGGCTATGTTTCGAATCGCACACTAAGTATAGATATGGCGCAGGTGATTGCCAAACTTGAAGGTCCTGCTGTCAGTCAGTATAGCGCATTACGGCTGTTGCAGGTAATTTTGGCTGTCGCCTTTGGAATGTATATCTTTCGAGTCTTTTCTTGCAAATTTTGTTCCATCTGTTCTTAATACAATTAAATTTGTACATTTGCAGGCGACACTTAATGAGTCCCTCTATGATCTTGCTGGAGAGCTAGTATGTAGTCGATGTGCTTGTTGTTTGTTTGAAATGGAAAATTTAAAGCGAGAATCTTGAGTAATGATGTTTGTCTCATATGCCAATTATGTTGGAAGGTGAGGTTCTTGCTGAGATCTGGAAGAGAAATCGAGCAAGCGCCGACAGAATCAAATACATTATCGCCCAAGCTTCTTGGGTTTAGTATTTTCGGTTCCAGCCACAAGAAGTCATCACTCGATAAGAGGTTGAAACTGTAACTTTGAATCTGGTTTTTGATTTCTAGAGTGTAAACACAATTGCCTTCTCATTTGAAAAATGCGTCCGTCTGTGAAGCAGCTCCTCGTTCAAAGAGCAAAGTCCTCATGTTGCTTCTGTTAAGAAGATACTTGAAAAACATGCCAGTTACTTGATGTATGGTAAAGAACTTTCAAAGCTTGTTGCCTTCGTGAAAGGCACCCAGTTTGATATTGTGGTACGTAGGCAGTCTGTATCTTTCACCTTTATATTGTTTGATCCCAATGAGGTATATATTCACTAACAGTTTTAAAACTTTTCAGAATTTTCTTCAAAGTGAAAGATACGGTTGTGCTCAGCTGGAGAATTTCGCCGCAGGACTTGAACTGATTGGGCAGAAGGTAGGAATCAACTCCATTGTGGTTTCTTTCATGTTCAAAACTCTGTTGCATTCTTTTTTTTTTTATAGTATTTTTTATCTTATCCCGAAGTCTACTATTGACTCCCTCAGCTGCAAATGAGTGAGCTACAGAACCGGTTAGATGCAGAGTTTCTATTGGCTCAGATGTGTTCGGTCAAGTTCAAAGAATGGATAGTTGTTCTTGCCACTCTTTTACAACGATCCGAGGTCTAAAAACTTTTAATTTCCACCTTTTTATCATGACTCAAAAACATCACATTGACATGACCAAAAGATTGTTTATTTATTTGTCACAACACGCAGGTCCTTTATGATATATTCCGGTATGATCTACGGTTGTGGAAAGCATATAGCATGACATTACAGGTAACAAATTCTTGTTTCCATAACATCCCAATCCCAGCTGAACACGTGTCAGACTCCTCGAACATCTTCTTTGGTTTTTCAGTCTCACTCGGGTTTCGCTCAGTACCATGACTTACTCCAGATCTTAGACGAGAAGCTCTCAGCGACGGCACGAGAAGAAAGCAGTAGAGGTTCCATCTCTTGATCATTCTTTTCTTTTTTGAGCTTTTTCGCTTTAAACATTTTCGGCCTCTTTTAAGATTTTTCACTTTCGTGTAGATATAAACATGATCCCTAAAGAAATAAGAAATACATCTCCTCTTCATGGACTTTTACTATTTATTTAGCTATATTTGGTCAGGAGAAAAAAAAAAAAAAACTAGAAATCATGTCATGTGTTAAGTTTTAACTACCATGTTTGAGCTAATTTATCCATTGTTACAGCCTTGAAATCGGAAATAAAAATAAAATTCTGCATTTTGTGAAATGAGCGTGTAAAAGTGATTGGGCCGTGATTGAAGAGTTCCCTTCGGTTTATTGGGCCATATTCTGGTCCAACATAAAAATCGACCTATTTTAGTTCAATATATCATTTTTTTTTCATACCAATAACATTTGAAACAAAAAGTATATGAATGCTGACTAGTTGTAACATTCTGGCCACTACTATGACAAATATTAGATTAGAGATTAAAAATTATATATTTTTAACACAAAAAAAAACAAAATTAAAAACTGAAAAGGAAGATAAGCACCCGTGACCGTGAGTAAGCATGAAGGCGTGAGAAGTGGGTCGGCAGAAGTGGATGAGTGGTGTTGAAAGTGGGACACACCCAAAGTTCACGAGAACCTACTTTGCAAATAAATTAAACCCCATAAAACAAATTAGACAATATATTAGAGATAATCTAATATTATATTTGTAAGCTTCTCTTTTTGACTTAACATGGCCTGACACATTCTCATTCCTATATACAATATACATTCTAACATTCTAATATGTATAAATGCCAATGAAGATGGTCTTGTGTGCCCCAATTTTTGCTTAATCTATGTGGAATAGATTTCCCTTTAGTTTAATTGCCGTAAATAGTAACGAGCGAGTACCATAAGATGGTATGGAGAATTTAGTAGTTTAGTTGAAAGAGACAAAAGTGATGTGTGTACTCTCCGCTCACAAGTCACAAGTCACAAAGAGACAATCACCCATTCTTGTGTTATTTATTAAAGAAAAACCTAAAACATTAAAGCCCGTGAGTCTGAAAACAAATGAAATAAAGGAATTGATATTGTTCACCTCACATTTTCTCATACTTGAAAACAAATTATGTTTCTTCTGGATGTATAGGAAATAACGTGCAATAAATAAAGAAACTGTAATTGCACCAAATGAAGTTTTATGACTTTGTATTAACTGTATAGCAAAGAACGCAATTAGGAATTCAAATTAGAGTGGTGACATAGAACATGATGGTTTTTTTTAATGTTTGCGTAAAATTTCCATCTAATATTGACAAATGATGATTAAAATGGTAAAACATATAAAAGCAATTGGAACTTCATTTGTTTGCAACCAAAAAGTTTTGGACCTTAAATATATTATCTCTTCGGACCAGAGACCATAACAAATTAAGTTAGTTTTCTATTTATTGTCAGATAGTCGGATTTCACTTTTACGTTTAAAACAATTATGGCCATACTGAGGATATGCATCGATCTGTTTGCTAGTATTTTAGCCATAGTAAGGATATGCCTTCGTTTGCTAGTTTTTCAGCCTTTGCTGACTCTGTTACCAATTATATCTCCCAATCAATTGATATACCCACCAATGTGATAAAATCATTGCTGAACTTATAACATCAGCCAACACTCAGACAAAAAGTTTGAATCTTTCTTCTTCTTCTTCTTTCTCCATTATTTATCTTCTTATAAATACTTATTCACTCCACTTCCACCCTCACAAACCATTTGGCCTCTCCACATCTACAAAGGCTCACAAGTCACAAGTAACTCTCTCTTTCTCTCTCTCAAACACACACACACACACACACACACAAATGTATTAAAAAAACCACCATTTTAGTTCAGTTAGATGTTCATTATGTCTCATGAACATAAACCTCTCCTTTTGATTCACCCAAAAGTTGTTCAACAAACCATTAACAACCCCCATTAATACAGCTCTCATTCTCATAAAACCTTAATTTTCAACAATTACCAACCTTTCACATGCACCCATTTACCAAACTACGAGAAAAAGATACAACCTTTTATATTCCCTCTTTAACTAACTTAAATAATTGATCCGATACTAAAACTATTTCCTATTCTCACTCTCTTTGTTTCTTCTTTTCAGATACAAAACCATGAAGAACATACTCGGTTGCATAATTACCATCGTAACCCTCTCCAACCTCGTAACCAATTCTAGAGGAAGAAGGGTATTACAGTCATTTGACACATTCGAGTACACAGCGATCACCTGCAGATCCCACAGTGCCTCCATAACAGAGTTCGGTGGCGTCGGAGACGGCAAAACATTGAACACAATGGCGTTCCAGAGCGCCGTTGATCATCTTAGCCAATACTCATCTGACGGCGGAGCTCAGCTCTTTGTCCCCGCCGGAAAATGGCTCACCGGAAGCTTCAACCTCACAAACCATTTCACTCTGTTTCTTCACAAAGACGCAATTCTTCTCGCTGCTCAAGACTTAAACGAATACCCAATTCTAAAGGCTTTGCCTTCGTACGGAAGAGGGCGTGACGCCGCCGGCGGAAGATTCGCTAGTCTCATCTTCGGAACCAATCTCTCCGACGTAATTATCACCGGTAAAGTTTTCTTCTTCTTTTTTCTTTTTTTTTTTCATTGTAATATTCAAAAATTGAGATATAAAAAATTGGAGCCGTTGGATGTTGTTTTACAGGGAACAATGGTACGATCGACGGTCAAGGATCGTTTTGGTGGCAGAAATTCCACGGTGGCAAGCTTAAATACACTCGTCCGTACCTGATTGAGTTAATGTTTTCTGATACTATTCAGATTTCTAATCTAACGCTCCTTGATTCTCCATCTTGGAATATCCACCCAGTGTACAGTAGGTATAATTATATTCTACCTCAAACTCCATTTAATACCATGCACTCTCACCATAATCGCCGTACGATTTTGTTTATCTAATCAGATTATTGATAAAATTATAATAACGCTCCCGGATTCTCCACGTTGAATATCCACCCGGTGTACAGTAAGTGAAATTATAACATGTGTCACACTTTCATCTGATACCCTGCACCCTCACCATACGCCGTACGATTATTTTTCTTTATTTGATGAGATTTTTAAAGTAATTATATCCTGTGCCACAATCACATCTGATACCCTGCACTCTCACTATAACCGCCGTCCGATTATTTGTTTGTTCAATGAGATTATTAACAAATGCATCCTACGTGGCAGCAACATCATCGTGAAAGGTGTTACGATCATTGCTCCGGTGAAATCTCCGAACACCGACGGAATCAATCCAGGTTCTTCGTCGTCGCCGATTTAAATTAATTTTTTTCGATTCCTTCCATTTATCTCTCTAATTTCATTTTTGGAAATTTCGATTTTTGTGGTATCGATGTTTTCAGATTCGTGCACGAACACGAGGATCGAAGACTGTTACATAATCTCCGGCGACGATTGCGTCGCCGTAAAAAGCGGATGGGACGAATACGGAATCTCGTTCGGGATGCCGACGAAGCACCTCGTGATCCGTCGATTGACTTGTATTTCTCCTTACAGCGCGGCAATCGCGCTCGGGAGCGAGATGTCCGGCGGGATCGAAGACGTCAGAGCGGAGGAAATCACCGCTTATCAAACGGAATCCGGCGTGCGGATAAAAACCGCCGTGGGAAGAGGAGCTTTCGTGAAGGACATATACGTGAAAGGGATGAATCTCCACACGATGAAATGGGTTGTCTGGATGACCGGGAATTACAAAGCTCACGCCGATAGTCATTACGATCCTCACGCTCTACCGGAGATAACCGGAATCAATTACAGAGATATCGTCGCTGAGAATGTTTCGATGGCTGGGAGGTTAGAAGGGATCTCTGGAGATCCCTTCACTGGGATTTGTATCTCGAATGCTACCATCTCTATGGCGGCTAAGCATAAGAAGGCGATTTGGACGTGTAGCGATGTCCAAGGAGTTACGAGTGGTGTTGATCCTAAGCCGTGCGATTTGCTTGACGGACAACAATCCAAGATGATCGACGGTGGCTGTGATTTTCCGACTGATGTTTTGGAAATTGATAATGTTGAGCTCAAGACTTGTAGTTACCAGATGAATTAGAAAGTCCTAATCTTTTTAATCTAATTTCAGTTTCTCTCTTAGAGATAATCTATGACTTTGGTACTTATGCTATAATGAAACCAATCTATGAGAGAAAGCATGTTCTTTTTTGGGAAGCCACATATAAAAGAACATGTTTCATTAGATAATTAAAAATCTTAATTAATCGAAAAGAAGATATTACATAATATAAGGTCATGGGTTAAACCTATTTGTTGACAAATAAATTTAAGATGGATTTCATGAGACTACATGGTATTAGGGGCATTCTCCACAGATTATAAAGATGAGATATATAATTATATATGTAAGATTCATTAGTTAACTCCTATCATTGAACGACATAAACCGTCACCAATGGTGTTGCGTCCTTCTAAGGTTACACTGAAAATGTTGTCAATATTCCTTGATAGTTCATCCAACCCATGATCCAATTTCTCGACTTCTTCTTTGAATTCCACAATAGAGTCCTTGGATGATTTTTGAACAAGATCCTCATCCCCATCTTCAATTATAAGATACATCTTCTTCACTTTGGCATCAATACATTCTAACTCTTTGAGTACCACTGTTCCATCAGAGGATAATACATCTCTTATTTTGGAATTTACTGTTGTCTGCAAATCCAAGAAAGCATTTTTCCACAATGATCGATTCGAGACAGGTATATGCAAAAGATATTTGTCGGAATCAGACCATATTGCCATAAACACACTGCATATATAAGCGGTAAGAAGATTAGCCGCGCGAAACGCCTTCATAAAAACCTTTGCTTCGGGAAAGTTCTTGACTTTAGGAAACTTTAATGATTCAACTAATCCCCCAAGAATTATGCTGCAGTGTTCGACTTTTGTCGTGATAATATTTTGCCTCCAACTATCAAGTGTAGAACGAATCTCAATGAATTGCTCTTCAGATTTCAATTCTAGATTATGCCTAAGATACCTTATGCCAAAAAGGCAATGGTTTATGCGATTGAGCTCGTAGCTAAAAGCGTTACAAAGATCGAGCAATTTTGCAGATATATCGAAGTAAACACCAACCCAATATTGATGCTCCAAGTCAGTCATCATGTCATGAACCTTGAGATCAGTGAGGAGGATGTTTATATCATCATGTGTCTCACATAGTGATCCCATAGCAAGAATCATCCAAGGTAAGGTGAGAATCTCATCTTTGTTTTGAGGTACGAGTTTCTTCAATCTCTCGGTTAATGATGACTCAAAGTTTCTCAATAAAGAAAGCAACCATGGAGATAAATTTGAGCTCTTTGGAAATAATATCCTTACATATTTCTTGGGCCGGAAGAAACATCGCGGTGGAGTTTGGTTTGAGTTCATCTTGAAAAGATTCTGAGAAATCAAGATACGTTATCAGAAGTCATATATATGTATCATGTATGTAACTACCCATTATACAAACTTTAAATCAAATTAAAAACGAAAGGAAAATCAAATTCAAAGAAGGAAAGCATCACCATACATTCATCCCTAAGTTTCTGTAGATCAAGATATCACACAACAATTTATAGAACTTATGTTTTTCTTCGAATATTATAATTAGACGAGAAATTAACGATAACTTTGTACATAGAGGCCCTAAAATTTATGATCGGAAAGAGTAGTAGTTGATAATAAAATAGAATATACGTGTATATATATATAAGAATAGTTGTTAAATATATGATAAATTATAATTTATTTAAGGAAAAATTGGATTTTTTCACTAAAAATTGAAGATATAATTTATTATGAATAAAAAGATGATTCAAAAATATTACTTTTAAGTTTTAGAGATAAGACTTAAAAATGAGTTTTTCCTTAAATTGTATATAGGTTAGTTAAAATTTTAAAATTTAGTAATTAAGGTCTTTTATGCTTAGGCCCAAATCCAATCCACCATGTATCTATTAGAGAGTTAGGCCCACAGACGACGTTACCCGCAAGAAACTCTCTGCAATGTTTTTGTAAGGGATTAAATTTTTGATTGCCATTTTTCTATGTTTGTAACAGAAATATTTGTGGATCTTTTTTGTAAGAATGAAGAATGATTTTTTTAATATTGAAAATTTTGATTTAAAGATTTGTGTGGGACATCCGAAGACCGGTAATCGTGTGATTAATGGTTTGATTTGGTAAAAGGATGTTTGCCCCCTTCATTGAACACATGGACTATGAGTTAAGAGTTCTTTTGCTGAAATTGAAAATCATGAAATTGGTTATAAGAAACAAAAAAAAAAAACTTGGAAAGTGAAATATATATAAATACAGAATTTGTTTCCATTTAAAATATATAAATAAATATTGAATCCTAGGTTGACAAAAAAAAAAAAAAAATTGAATCCTCTCCTCTACTTTTTATGTAGATCTATAGACAATCGATTTGAGTATGATAACAATAAAAACCGTTTTTAAATTCGGAGCAATGGTGAATGTGGGGACATCAACCTCGGTGACCTAACATGTTCATCGTACAACATCGAAGATAAACTCAGCTTGAGATTCTTTTGAAAACTCTGTCGTTTCTTGTTGTTGCAGTTGCCGTTACAGTTCTTGTTCTCTCTGTATCCGAGCACAAAGTCTGATATTCTCTGAAGTCCAATTTGGAGTGTGTCTTCGTCCATATTAGCAAAGCAGACTCGGAACCAACCTGGCTCAGAGCAGTGAAACGACGAGCCAGGGGAGACATTGATCTTGACCTTATTGACGATCGCTCGCCAAAGTGCCATTTCGGACTCAAAGCTCTGATCCTTAAGCATCTCTCTCAAATCCATCAAGACGAATAAACCCGCGTTGCTTCTCAAGCAAGAAATCCCAATCTCTTTAAGCCCTTCCGTGAACATAAGGTGCCTCTTGGCCACTCTCTTGGAAACCTCGTTAAGAAAGTTATCGACAAATCTCTGATCAGACAACATAGCAGCTAGAAAACTCTGTGTCTGCGATGAGACCAATCCAAAACTCGACATTCTCCTTGCACAGGACACAACAGCGTCGTTGTAGGAGTAAACCACTCCAACCCGGAAACCAGGAAGACCCATGTCCTTTGAGAGACTGTAAACGATATGGATCAAATCGCGGTTCACATGATCCATCTCTTGGATGATCTCTGCGACACTGATGAATCCCGGCTCTGCAAAAACCGTGGCTGCGTAGATTTCGTCGCAGACTAAGTGGATTTGCGTGTCGTTGATGAAGCCGACAAGGGTTTGAAGAGTTTCTCGATCGAGACTTGTTCCAAGAGGGTTTGATGGGTTTGCGAGGATCAGGCCTTTGATCTTGATGCCGGTTTCTTGGGCTTTAAGGTACGTTGATTCTAGGGCTTGTTTTGTCACCTGGAAATTGTTTGAGCTGGTACACTCCACAGGGATTAGTCTAACTCCAGTTCTCCAACTTAGGTCTCTGTCGAATCTGAGATGTTTTAAATAAACCCATTAATTAATTAGTAGTGAAGAGTAAGTCAACCAAGTGTTAATTAATAGTTTACTTATGACAAGAGTCAAAGGACAATTTGATGGAAGTTGTGTGGACGGGGTTGCTTTACCAAAATAATGTATTGAATCAATCAAATGAGTTAATATTAAACAACTGTTAATTAATTTGAAAACCCCATTAACAAAATACTGATCCAGTACTATTTTGTTTTGGAAATCCCAAATCAAGCTACTTATTTTTTCCATAATTATGTTCCTCATGTTTTAAAAAGAAAAATGTATAAAAATACGTACGCGGCGTAATAAGGAGTAGGGACGAGAAAAGCGTCGCCGGGATCAGCAAGACAGAACATGAGCGTCTCATTTGCTCCGGTGGCTCCGCCGCTCATCACAACCCTATCCGCCTCAAACTTCGCCCTTCCTGCTCTCGCTCTCTCCATAAACGCCGCAATAGCCTTTATATTTTCCGTCACCAAGATAAAAAACATATTAATTTTAACACAATTAGTTATTTAGTAGATATATATATATATGTCTTGATATGTCTTAATTATAAACACAATTAGTTAATTAGTAGTAGTATAAAAATGAAATCAATACCTGTCTAAATTGTTTGAGACCGTGATAGTCTTGGAAAACAGCGATGTCGGAGAAACCGTCAATACCTTCCGCCGTGCAAATAGATGCCTGTGGATTTGCCTTTATCCATTCTTTTATCAAATCAGAGCAAAGCTGAAAACAAATATCACAAATACAAAAATAAAATAAAATAAAAAACTTATTAGAAGCCTAATTAAGAAGAAGTAGAAGAAGAATGTTTTTCGTTTTTTTTTTTGTTTTAGAAGAAAAAAACTTATAAGACGAACTTGATTTTCGGCGAGACCCATTTGGATAACACCTTGTGGATTATGATGAGGATGAAAAGGGTTGTTATCGTAAGCTTTCCAACCAGCGAAGTACGGCGAATCTTCTCCGTGTTTGTCGCCGACGGCTAATTTGGACAGCAGATTCTTGTCGGGAGACATTTTTCCAGTCGAGTAACTTGTGTGTCTATAGAACAATGTGTGTTGTTTTTGTGAAGTTGTTGGATTGGTTTGCTTGGGAATTGTGAATATACATAAAATGGAGCGTGTGAGTAGTCTTTATAAAGGGATCTTGAGAGAATAAGAAAAAAAACTTGTTTCCTTTGTGAGAAAACTTATTTGAAATCTTCTGTCTTCTATAAAAGTATTGTTTTGTGGGGACAATATATGTTCCATAAAGTCAAACGTCAAACCTACATCACTATTTTTTTTTTTTTTTCTATGCCAACAAATTTTTTTTTACTTAAAAAGGATTGTACTGTTTTATACGCGAACAAATAACAATGTATGTGTAATTATAAATGCTAATAAAATTATTAAGATCTCAATTTTATATTTGAAAAAGTTAGTTTTGATAAATAGTTTTTGAAGTGAAAATAACCAATGATTTTGTGCAAGAAAAAGCATTTTGTAGAATTTTAGACATAACGACCAACCTATACCCATGCATACAGTACATTTTCAATTATTTTAAACTTTAGCCTTGTAAAGACAATATACTTGTAGTATTTACGGAACAGTCTTTATATAGTGTTTTGGAGTAAAACCGGACTTGGTATCACGGTAATAGCTTTTTTTTTTTTTTGAAAAAGAATCACGGTAGTAACTTGAAACAAAGACTTTTTGTTTTGTTTTTGTTAAACCTTAAACAAAGACTTTAATTTGTGTTTCATTGATTAATTTTGATTAAAAGAATTAGATCAACAAAGAAGGTTTAGAGACAAAAGAGAAGAAACAATTTTATTTTGTTCAAGGTTAAGAAATTGAACCGTCGTAGTCACGAATTAACAAGTTCAAGTCTTACGAACTCAATTATTCGACCCACGTTGATATAGATCCAGGGGGAAATTAATGTTTATTTTGACTTGGTGTTTACCTTTGCTTTTTTTTTAATTTTATTTTGAGCTCAATATATATAAGAACAGAATAAATTTAAGAACTAAAATATTCTTTGATATACAGTTTCTTGTAAATTTACCTTTGTATGATTTTTTGAAAAAATGTCTTTTAACATATCATTTTTGATTTTTGTTTCTAGCAGCATAATGTACGCGGTTCGCTCGTGTAACACCCGAATATTATGAGAATAGTCAATAAACAGATTTTTCTTACTGATAATATTTCTTTTTAAAGCCCCAACATTGAATACTATATATATTGAAACACAAACCCATACAGTTTTTTCACAGATTACCTACACATATATATGATGTTTGAAAAACAAGAATATTTTATGACGTCTAACTCTAGAATACTATACAGTCGTATTCTAGAAGCGTTACTTAAAATTACTTTGTGTGTCGACCGCAACGTGACCATGGTCTAATCACGTGCAATTAAATTTTTCAAATTTTATTTTTCTCCGTTTATTAATATTAGGAGGAAGAAAATGATGTAGAAGATTGAAACTTCTGTAATGGGTTGGTCGTTGGGGTTTTGCTCTGAAGTTCTTCAAGGTCATTCATTATGTTTATATAGTAACAAAAAAATTAACATATGAAAACAAACTTAGAACCACACAAAATATTGACACGTGTCAGCAGCCCACTAAGGAATTGGAGATTAGGAAGATCTTTTTGGACGGCTTTTTAGATTTATGACATTTAAGGTAAAACTTCTACCACTCTTAATCTTTTCCTTAAATTGAATTGACGGAGATCAAAAAGTCTAAAACTAGATGGACACGTTGTATTTAAGTTGAGTGATTACTCTTTAGAAAAAATGAATTAAAATCGTTTTCTTATAGTGTATTTATAGAGTAAAAGAATACGTACACGCACGTGCAATAAAATGCCTTTTTGTATACTTTCGAACGGTAGTGTGGTATAGCTATCGCCTACAGCTCGTGAAATTAATCATAAATGTTGGATTTGATTGGTAACTCGTACCGTATTTACAATTATCAATCACAAAAGCTATATTAAAAACGATACCAACAATTTTACTCTTAGTTTTTTGTACCGTTTTTTCTAGCAGCTAATTTTTACAGTTTTGCACTATTCCGTAATCGCTTACCACTCCCACTATCTGCTAAAAAATATGTATCGCTTTAGATTACCGATCGGACCCGTATTTTATGTTACACCAACTTTCTATCTTTTATTTTATTTTTTCAGAAGTTATAATATTTCGTAAATGTATGCTGCTTTTGGCGTTAGTCGTGACTGTATATACATTATACAAAATGCTAAATATGTGAACAATTACACATTACCAACGTTCGGGACTCGAAATCTAAGTGGTTCAGTTTCCAAGTTGATAGGTCATTATAATTTATTCGGATTGAATCCGTATGTGAGTATGGTACCATGAGTACTAGACAAAACAATAAACACTACAAACTGGATTTGGTTACTTGCATTATGAGTTTTGTATATGCATTATGATTGTTTTGTATATGCATATGATTGTTTATTTGTCATTATGTCATATTTACTGTGACGTAAAAACAAATTTATTTGATGCAGAACTCAAACCCATATAGGGCTTGGAAATATGAAGATTCCCATTAATTATTAAAAAATCTGCCAACAAAGACTTGATTGAAAGCTAATTCCAATAAATCTATCTATCTATCTAACATTGGGGTTGATCGTATGCTCAAATACTTTTATAAAGTGTTTTTATCTATTTTATTGGATGATTGTTTTATCACTAATGTATTTATCTGACAGGTGTATGATCGATATGTATGGTATTCGATTTATTTATTTAAAAAACTTTATTCTAAATTATATCCAAAGGTTAATTTTATTACAATTTTCCTACTTTCTATGAATAATAGAACAAACTAGCAAAGCTAGGACGATTATGTTTCCATATTAATATAAGCTTAACCCATTTGTTTACGGCATTAGTTATATATATTTTAGTTTGCGTTAAAGCTAACAGAAATAAGAAAATGCAAAAAATGTAGATTTCAAAAAAGTTGAAGATAATAATCAACCGCACGTTTTTAAATTCCATATACAAGATGGAAATTTTAATTCAACGTAGAAAATACAAATGTGTAGATATTCCTTTCTGACCATGGAATTGAATTTTCATGTAGTAATAGTCATATATAGGACCGTTAAAAAAAAAAAAATAGTCTTAGGAGAATACCTCTATCGTTTATATCAGATTGACATTGTTGGAAAAAAATAATATCATAATAAAATATTTTCTTTGGTTTAAGAATATTAATATATTGTTAAAAAAAAACATTTATAATAAAATGTAAGTAGCGGCACTGAGTATGAGTTAATACGGCAGAAAAAAACCTTACTTTAATGCGAAGATTGTACGGTCGTGCGCCTAGGCTCTTAGGGGGAAGATATAATGATTAGTCAACAATTTATCAAATATCTTACAAAAATAAATAGTTTTTTTTTTTTGTTTATTAAGATTAAAACAAACCTAGTCAACTCGTTGAACAAATGGCAGCTTTGACTTCCTCTCGTCAGTCGTCTGACAAAAAGCAAGTCAAGTTGTTTGCTTTGGATTCGCTAAGAAATCATTAAATCAGAACGAGACACGTGCGGGTCTCACTCAATCATATGCATTATTGTTTGGGCTGAGAATTAAATGTGCTTAAAATAGCCCATTTGAATGGGCCTAAATAATGATTTGAGAAAAAGGAAAAAAACTGCGAAATTGCAAAACAATGGAATTTCTTCCTTTTTTCGGTTATATAAATTGAACTATATAATCTTAGCATAAATAGCGATGGTGTAATTGAATAACCGAGGTAGAGGATACTGAAACTAAACCATTATCCCAAGCTAAAGACATCGAAAGGTGAAGCCTTCTCGACCGGAGAAGCAACAGAGTAACCTTGCATAAACTTTTTCAGCTTAATTAAATCATCAGAGCTTGAGAGACGCTCCATTAGAATCTCCAAGGTGGTCTGATTTGCTTCACAGGACAGTTGGTTCATCTCATCCATCAGTTTAAGCAATGTCTCCTTTTGGTTATTCTCCTTGAGACACTTGAACAAGGCATTGTAAGTTTCAACATTCGGTCTCACCATTTTCTCCTTCATTTCCTCTTTCAGAGACAGTGCTTGTTCGAGATTCCCCAGCTTGCAAAATGCGTTTATGAGAATGTTGTATATCACAGTGTTCGGATTGACCTTTGAGTGCAAACCCATGTCTTTGAATAACTTCAATGCTTCGTTTATATCCCCAGCTGAGCAATAAGCTTCGATGATCGCTCCGTATGTCACAACAGTCGGCTCTAACCCGTCTTCTCTCATATTCTCCATCATTTTCTCAACACTCTCGAAGTCCTTGAGTTTACCGAAAAACGAAATCAGAGTGTTGTAAGTGATGGAATCGGGTTTCATCCTTGCTTCCTCCATGTCTGTTAGCATCTCATAAACTTTCTCTCCGTTATTCTTATCACAAAATAAACCAATAAGCATGTTGTAAGCCAATATATCAAGAGAAAACCCTGACTGTTTCAGCTTCTCTACCACTCTAACGGCGTCATGATCCCGTCTGGCTTGGCACAATCCAGAGATCAAAGCATAATAGATCTTTGCATCAGGAGAACAACCAGCTTCCAACATTTTGTCAAACCAATGCATAGCCTTTTCTATGTTACTGACGCTACAAAAAGCATGGATCAATGTCATATACGTACCCACGTTACCTTCCACGCCTTCCCTTTGCATATCCGTAAAGAAAACAACCGCCATGTTCACTCCATGGTGCCTGCACATTCCACCGATAACTGTATTAAGAGTAACCACATTCGGTTTAATTCCCTCCTCCTTCATCCGAGAAACAACTTCTTTAGCTGTCTCAAGCTGTCCCGCTCTGCAATACCCATCAATTAAGCAATTGTACGTAACTGTATTTGGCGCACAACTCTCTTCCATTTTCATCCTTACCAATAGCTCCTCTGCTTCTTTCATCCTCCCCACCTTGCATAACCCATCAATTAGAGTATTAAAATGAATCGAATCAGCTTTAATCACATTTCCATCATCAGTTTTCTGTCCACTCATTTGTTCGAAAACATCGAGAGCTTCATCGACCCTCCTTAATTTGCACAAAGTGTTAATAAGAATCCCTAAAGTCACTACATCAGGCCGAATTTGCAGCTCATCCATCTTTACAGCTATAGCATTCATTCTACTAATTTCCATATTCCTTCCTAAGAATGTCAAAAGCGCATTGAAGGGAGGAGCTTGAAGTGGGGCTTTGTTCTTCATCAGATCGCTCAAAATCTCCCAAGCTACATCGGTGCGAGCATTTTTGCACAGAATAGTTATAAACCGAGTCAACCAAACACAGTTTGGAGAGACGCCATGAGAGCTAAATCTTGAAATCAACCCAACAATCTCAGCTTCCGTCAAAAGCCTTCCCCTCCAAACCTCATGGAAAACAATATCAGCCGTGATTCTATTAGGAGGAAAAACGGATTCTTTCTGAAGCATTTCGTCGAGCACCTTGAAGGCATCATCCACAAGTCCATTTCTGAGCAAGACGTCGATCATAACATTACGAACTTGCGTGTTTTTCATATTTGAGTCGAGCCGTTCGTATACAAGAACCGACTGATTCACCATACCCATACGTCCAAACCATCGGATGAGAAGCTTCGTGGCAACGACAGTGAGCGGGATGTTCTTCTCTTTGGCAGTCTCGTAGAGCCGGAGAAGTTTATCCCGCGAGTCGGGTTCACTACCGGCGAATTCGATAACCGACTGAAACACCAAGGAAAGATATTCTTCACGGCGTTTCAGAGACTGAGATTTCGCATCCAGGTATTCGAAGAAGGAGACTGCCAGAGAGTACGATCCCAGCCGCCGCGTGATTTGCGAGAATACTAGAGGAGAAACAGAAGAAGAAGATACGAGAAGCGAACCTAGCGACTCGCTGGATGCCCAATCATGTTGCGGGATTTTCCGAAGATTCTCCAAAAACCGGACTTCCACCGATTCCTGCCTCTCCGATTTGATTCCCGGCGGTGGATCAACATCAACAGAAAATCGTCGGAGAAAATGGGAATGACTAAGCAGATTATAGGAGTTCCGGCGCCGGGAAAATGATAGCACAATACTCATTATCAAGGTTTGAAGAAGGCGACCACCGGAAAAACTGAGACGACGAACTCTGTTCGGCGGATTGGAATGGCACCCAACGATTAAGAAATTAAACCCATTGCTTCTAATGGGCTTGAACGAGGCCTTTGGACATATTTGGCCCAAAAATACCTTTATAAATATTACACAATGAGGATAAATCTTTGTTTTTCTACTAAAACAGTACGTGAGTTTTATTATATCAAGCTGAACTCTCGACCTTTCTGATATCAAAGAATGAGGGCAAATTTTGTTTTTTTTTTTCCCATAAAACTATCCTGATTGAGGACAAATCTTTATTTTTTTCATAAACCTGTCCCTTACTTTTATTAATCGTTGATACTACCCTGACTGAACTCTGAAATCACTCTTTATGGATGATCACATCAAATTCTACCCAGAAACAAATCCTATCAAATCCTATTAAAGGATTTTTATTTCTTCAAACATGCCTGTCTACTCAAAATGAATAGCCTGAGATCTAAGAATTTCTACAGCTGTCACTGAGAAGACCGTGAATCTGAAGTCTCCATCTTTTCAGCTGATGCTGCTGCAGCAGAAGCAGCCTTGTCTAATCCCAACTTCTGTAACTCGCTTAAGAATCCGTCGAGGTCGCTTGAGGCGATCTTGTAAGGGCTGTGAGAAGATCCTGGAAACAACTTTTTGGATACTTCTTCCTTATACTCCAAGAGGGCTTCGTTGATCACTTCTCCTACTTGAGCGTACTGCTTGCAAAACTTTGGAGTAACCTGAAATGAAAGGGTTTAGGGATTTAAAAACTATTAGAAAATGAATCATAAAAACAGGAAGAAGCATGATGATGGTTAATTGGTTCAGGATTTGACCTTAGCATGATGTGGATGCTGCATCATTCCCAGAAGATCATGGTAAACTAAAACCTGCATCCACAAGAACAATATGGCATACTTGATCATAATAGTAGGTAACTCACTCTTTTTGTGCTGATTTTACTCTAATCATGCAAAAAAGGCCAATATTTGAGAAAATGGTTAAAACGAAAGAGTGTCAAAACGAACCTGTCCACTGCAGAAAGGGCCAGCTCCAATGCCAATGGTTGGAATATGAAGAGCAGAGGTTGCAGCAGCAGCCACAGGAGGCGGAACACATTCTAAAACAACCGAAAAACATCCAGCTTCTTGTAAAGCCATGGCAGTTTCCACAACCTAATCCCACCAAAATAAGAGAGAAATGATTTTTCACCAATTCTTCTAAAATAACCTTATAAGGATTACCGCATGCATGAACTCTTAATTTCAGACCTTAACAGCACTAGCTATGTTTTTGCCTTGTGGCCTGAAACCACCAAGAACGCTTATAGCTTGAGGAGTCAACCCAACATGTCCCATAACCGCAATTCCTGCTTCCACAATGGATTTTGCAGCAGTGATCCTTGAAGGTGATCCTCCTTCAAGTTTAATAGCATCCATTCCTCCTTCTTTCAACACCCTCACTGCAGTATCAACCGCCTGGCCATCATTTAAACTAAAACTTGATCAATCAACCAATTTGATGCTCTGATCGAACAATTCAGTTCTCAAAGGGCCAGAGAAAAAAAACCAACTTGGTGGTGATTTCAAAGAGATTAGCAGAATAATAATGGATCATTTGGTTTGTAAGTTTATTACCCAAGATGATGTTTGCTTTGAAACAAAAACACCATAAAATCCCAAAGAAGGTGGTGATACTGATTCATAGGTAATGGCAGAAAAGATCATTTGGGCTGCAAATTTTTTACCCCAAAATGCTCAGAATTTATGAGAAAAGAGTTATCAATGATCATCACCTGATTGGTGCTGGACTCATAAGTACCAAACGGCAAATCGCCGACGAGAAGTGGCCTTTTGGCTCCCCGAGCGACGGCGCGACAGTGAACGAGCATCTCGTCTAAAGTGATAGGAAGAGTGGTGTCGTGGCCATGAACAACCATGGAAGCTGAATCTCCGACGAGACAAACATCAATTCCGGCTGTATCGATGTGAACGGCGGAAGGATAATCGTAGGCGGTGACGACGGTTATCGGCTCACCTTTCCGATGTTTCTGCCTCAGTTGCGTCAGAGTCACTCTCTGGTTTGGGTTTTGCGGTTTCGGTCCTCCGTAAACGGCGTTCTCCGGTACGTTGCTCATAAACCGGACGGTGGTGATGGTTCTCGCGGCACGAGAGCATCTCCTGACGAGCGAAGAAGCCATTGTCGATGAAAAAGCGATTTCGGAATTCGAACCGAAATTAATTTAAATTTAAAGACTTTTTCTACTTTTGGATAAATCTTTTTCATTTTCAATAGAAAAGCAAATAAAAACGATGTTGGCGGCTCACGCGCTGGTGACTCCGATTCCTAGGATAGCGATTTCAAAGTTGACTGCTTTCGTACTCTCTCTGTCTACTACTCAATCAAAATCGCCTAATTCTGTTCCGGGTTTTCTCAGTTTCTACAGTCGCCGGAGATCTTATCGAGTAATCACTTCCATGGCCGGAGCAGGATCGGTTACCATCGACGTAGCTGATGAATCTAGGCCGGAGCATGTCACAGGGAAGTGGTTTTCGGTGCCGGAGCTCCGATTGCGTAACCATCGATTCATCGTCCCTCTTGATTATTCCCTCGATTCCAAAACTTCTCCCAAAATCACCGTCTTCGCTCGAGAAATCGTTGCGGGTAACTTGAAAATCGGGGCTTTTCGATTACGAAATCTTTCTTTCGTTGATGCGATTGTGAAGCTGATGTCGAGATACCGATCTCAAATTTTTGCAGTAGGGAAAGAGGAGCAAGCAATGCCGTATCTGTTGTATTTACAGGGTGGTCCAGGATTTGAAGGTCCAAGACCTAGTGAAGCTAGTGGGTGGATACAAAGAGCTTGTGAAGAGTTTCGCGTTATCTTACTCGATCAAGTATATGATACTACTCTATAGTTCAGTGCTCTTTTTTTTTTCATTTTTTATATGATAGTTTAATGCTCTTCTCGGGACACTTTTCTTAGTGTTTGTGTTGCTCTAATTGTGTTGATCCTGCACCTGCAGAGAGGAACAGGCTTATCAACTCCTTTGACATCTTCCTCTATGCTTCAATTCAAATCAGCAAAGGATTTAGCCGATTATCTGGTTCACTTCCGAGCGGATAATATAGTCAAAGATGCTGAGTTTATTAGAGTTCGTCTTGTTCCTAATGCTGATCCTTGGACAATTTTGGGTCAGGTAATGTGTTTTTGTATTGTCTATTAGTCACTCTGCATCAGTTCTTGTCATTTGATCTATTGTTCATCTGTTTTTTCGATTGGTATTTCTGCAGAGTTTTGGTGGCTTCTGTGCAGTTACATATTTGAGCTTTGCGCCTGAAGGACTAAAACAAGTGCTAATAACCGGAGGAATCCCACCAATTGGCAAAGCATGCACAGCGGATGATGTGTATGAAGCCGGTTTCGAACAAGTTATTCGCCAAAACGAAAAATACTACAAGAGATTCCCTGAAGACATTGAGATTGTTCGTGAAATCGTGAATTACTTGGCTGAATCTGAAGGCGGTGGGGTGAGGGATATACAACATTTTCGAAATCCACTGACGAGTTTTGTTTAGTTACTTACATGTCTCTGTTTCTTTGTCTGTAGATTCTTCTTCCATCAGGAGGCATTCTCACTCCTAAGGGTCTTCAAGCTCTTGGTCTCTCTGGTTTAGGATCAAGTACTGGTTTTGAGCGCCTGCATTATATGTAAGAGTTTAGCTTTGTTAATTTTTTTATCAATCACCTCACATGTTCTGTATTAAATCTTGCCTTCGTAATTGATCTTAGGTTGGAGAGAGTATGGGATCCTATATTAGTTCCTGGAGCACCAAAGCGTATTAGTCAGTTCTTCTTAAATGCTGTAAGAGACCCCAGGAAAAAAAAATGTTATTCTCGACTATCTGTTCTAAGATGGAATCGAAGTCTGAGATATTTCTAATCTTTGCTGCAGTTTGAGAATTGGCATTCTTTCGATACAAACCCACTCTATGCTCTTCTTCACGAGTCCATATACTGTGAGGTATAGTCTCCTCAATTCATAATCTTCTTTCCTATTTCATACAGTTGCTTCTACTTGTTATCGTTTATTCTTAATTGGAAACTTTGTCAGGGTGCTTCATCAAGATGGTCTGCGCATAGATTATGGGACAAATTTGAGAGCAAGTTCGATGCAATGAAGGCAGTCAAAGAAGGCCAAAATGTACTCTTCACGGGAGAGGTACTGATTTGGAGTATTTTTAACTACTTGCTCGGGTCACATTGCTTAAGCTAAATTCGAATTTGGATTGATTCCAGATGATATTTCCATGGATGTTTGATGAGATTCATGCCTTGAAACCGTTCCAAGCTGCCGCGGATCTCTTGGCTAATAAAGAGGATTGGCCTCCGTTATATAATGTGGCTTCATTGAACACTAACAAGGTCTGTTTCAGAATCTTTATCAAAAGGGGTTATTTTTACTCTGTTTTCACATGATTTCCTTTTGGTTAGGTGCCTGTTGCTGCGGCGGTATACTATGAAGATATGTATGTAAACCTGAAGCTAGTAATGGAAACAGCTCCTCAGATTTCGGGTATTAGGCTTTGGGTAACGAATGAGTATATGCATTCGGGTCTTCGTGATGCTGGGAGACCAGTTCTTGATCATTTGTTAGGAATGATCAATGGGAAAAAGCCTCTCGTTTGATGATCTCTGTTTCGATCGTTTGTACTAGTCAGTGCTTTTGTTACATGTGGTTTTCTTTTTTATACACTCTTTGAGGATTTTGTAAAAAGAAAGAGAATGAATAAGAAAGTCTTTGAATTCTGGGCTCACTTTTCCAGTTCATGTTCATGTAGAGCTTCCCAGACCAAGAGGGAGATGTAAATTGGATATTTAGTAAATATTATATACGAAATTAACAATATCCGTTGTAGTCTAGCTGGTCAGGATACTCGGCTCTCACCCGAGAGACCCGGGTTCGAGTCCCGGCAACGGAGATTCTTTTTTTTTTCTTTCAAAACTTCTTAATGAACTTGGAAGTCGATAGCCGGTTTTCTGTTCTCTCTGGTCAATGAAAAAGATCTTGAACCCGAAAGTAGATACTAGATACAACTCTTTTTCCCCTTTCGTTATTTGTTTTTTCGGCCCCCTTTTGGTTAGGAATTTAAGAAAGTTGTTAGCTTCTTGGAATTTTTGATTTCTCATCGTCTATAAGTAACGTGATAGTCTTATTATTCTTGGCCTAAAGTATTCGAACTTTTCAGGCGTAAAAGTTTCTAGTAGTTTGTAATTCGGCATTGCCTTACTCTTTACATAAACGTAAAATATCGATTGATCAAACGAAATAACTAAAGATAAACAAAAAATATCACACATGTCAATGTCATACAGCTGAAGCACTTACTCAAAATAAAATAGAACTAAAAAATTGACCTTCCTTGGGCCACTTAAGTGAAGTCACTCACTATTCACTAAACCTAAAACAAGAACCCCAATAAATGCAAAGCTATTAATATATGCCAAACTTTGTATTGAATGCAGTATCTACATTTCCCACCCACCTCCCAAAAATAAAAAAATTAAAAAAATAAATAATAATAATAATAATCTCAATCACTCTTTTTTTCCATCTATCTCTCGTCGCCAATCCCACATGGCCCTAACCCCTTTCTTCACCATCAAATGTCAACCGCCTCAACCGCCGCCATCACCGCCGTCTTTCCTCCTCCTCCTCCTCCTCCTCCTGTTCCTATCCCCACTTATATCACTAGCCTCGGCCTTGGCTACTCCATAGCCATAGCTCTCGGTTTCCTCGTTCTTATCTCCACAATCATCCTCTCTTCCTACATCTGTTGCCGCGCCTCCCGCCTCCGCTTCTCCGCCTCCGCCTCCGCCGCAACCGCAAACGCAAACGCTTCTTTCGGTAACCGTAGCATAATCGTCCCACGAATCATATTCGTTGCCGAAGACGACGATCTCGAGTCTGCTGTCTCTGGAAGCGTCGTCGTTGGAGGACTTGATCAACCAATCATCAACTCTTACCCCAAATTCCTTTTCACTAAAGATATCGCCTTCGCCGCCGGTGATGGATTTCACGGCGAAGGAGGAGATACGACGTGCTCAATCTGTTTATGTGAGTATATGGAAGAAGAGATGCTAAGGATGATGCCCGAATGTAAACACTACTTCCATGTTTATTGTCTTGACGCTTGGCTTAAGCTCAATGGTTCTTGTCCTGTTTGCCGGAATTCTCCACTTCCGACGCCGCAATCAACGCCGTCGTCGACTCCTTTGTCGGAAGTTGTGCCGTTGTCACAATACGCCGCCGATCGGAGGAGAACCAGAAGATAATTCCTAAAGTTCTTTTTTTTTTTTAATGGTTTGATTGAAACTAAATCCAATTATATATTTTGATTGATTTGCTTTACGTATTCTCTTTCTTATATCAAAATGATGTAAGATTGTATCCAAAAAAGTCATTGCTGCATCTACGTTTGTTAATTATACTATTTAGCTATTCGAGATTCGGTCTATAAAGTCAAATATGTATATATAATCCAGTTATATTAGATTAATTGTGGGAGATGAATGTCTCTAAAGATGGGAACAAAATAGTTGGAACTTGAGATTTGAACTAAAATGTCCCTAAATATTGGTGGCGTTGACTTAACCATATGTTTTATAAGCAATTTGATCCCAATTTTTTTTTTTTGGTTTTAAAATGTTACAGTAGCGAGAAAGCAGTCAAAGAATGCAAAAAAAACAAAAAAAAAAGTCCCATAGGTAGGTCCCAATTTAAATTTCGCACAATCCGATAGGGTCGGTCCAAAGAGAAGTCTCTAACTGGTTTAGAGACTTTCCCTCTCACTCCCGAAATGTAAGCACGACACCGTTTTAGTCCACCGCTTTTTGAAAACGAGTGAGCCGTTGATATTATGCGTCAGTGATCCGATTATTGACACGTGTACAGAATTTCCTTAGGCTTTGTCGGTTACTTTATGACGCCCTTACACACCGCACCAAGCCACTAGCCTTGGTTGCCTCCACGTTCGAGGCACTAAACGTTAACGTCCGTTTTTTCCTTTTTTGCCACTTCAAAGATTAACGCCGTTAACGTATCTTTATGGTTCGGTTCTCGAACCTCAGGCTCGTACACATGTAGGCCTCATAAACCTATTTCACCTCTCCTTCTCTCGCTTCATTTCCTCTTCCTTTCTCTTCACGTTGGATCGAAATCGGAGAAAGTTAACGATAATGGCGGACGAATTGGAGAAATCTATGCCGACGGAAGAATCTCTGATGGATAAGATCGCCGAGAAGATCCATGATCACGATTCTTCGTCGTCGTCCTCTGAGTCCCAGCACGAGAAACCGGAGTCACCGTCGGCTTTGAAGGCGAAGATATATCGTTTGTTTGGGAGAGAGAAGCCTGTTCACAAGGTTCTCGGTGGTGGATTGCGTACGTTTTCTTCTAATCTCCGTCTTTCTGTTCCGATTTTTATTCCCTCTGTTTTAATCGTTTATCTCTTGCGTCAGATACTTGATCTGCAATACAAGGATATCTTATCTGATCCGAATGCTGATTATGCACAAATAGCCTTTTAATTCAACCCCAATGTGCTTTGGAATAAGCGAAATTTTGTGTTTTGAATTTTGGGTGTACCTGTTTATATGATTCCTTATGATTTGTTCTTGGTAGAAAAATGTTGAACAACGTAATTTGGGAATCGGAACTGTTTATCATGTGAATGATTAATGGGGAACAAGTTGGAATTGAGAGAGTCTGGATTTTGCATCTTAATTTTGGCTTGATTAGGTTAGTTGATATAGTTGTTTTGCTTCGGTTTTAAACCATTTGGAATTGGCTTACGAGGAATTATAATTATGATGCAAGGAAATTTCATCTTCTAGTTTACAAGTTTTCCTTTTCACGTGTCTTACTTTACTTCTTTGCGCAGCTGCTGATGTGTTCTTGTGGAGGGACAAAAAACTCTCAGCCGCTGTTCTTGGTGTAGCGACGGCCGTATGGGTTCTGTTTGAACTGGTTGAGTATCATCTCTTGAGCCTTGTGTGTCACATTTTGATATTCGCTCTCGCAGTCCTGTTTTTATTGTCCAATGCTCATGCCTTTATGAACAAGTAAGCTTTTGTTGCCTTAATCCCGTTACTGAGATACAACCTATATGTTTCTTTTCTTTGCTTTGCTTAACTTTTCCATAACTCTTTATTTTAAGGACTCCACCTAAAATTCCTGAAATCCATATCAAAGAGGAACATTTCCTTTTGATTGCTTCTGCACTGAGAAACGAGCTGAACCAGGCCTTTCTTATCCTAAGGAGCATTGCATTAGGAAGGGACTTGAAGAAATTTCTGATGGTAGGTTTTATGTTTGGTTCGTTATTGTAGATATTTGCAGCTAACAGCAATTAAGAAATTGTTAAGTATGTGTACCTAAGTTAAGAACTTGTGCAATCTACACATGAATCCTTCCTGATTGTAAGACATATCCTTGTTATCCATCAATGGATTTCTTGTGAAGAACTCGTATTTATTGGTCGTTCTGCATTGTGTGTTAAATCCAGGTGGTTGTTGGGCTGTGGATAATCTCGGTTGTGGGCAACTGGTTCAACTTCTTGACTCTTGTATACATATGTAAGTGTTTGTATTGGTTAATTGTTTTAAGTTGCATAAAGTTTTCGTTTTTTTCGACTGTGGAATCTCAATTATGTGCGTGTGTGTGTGGAAAAAAAACAGGTTTTGTGGTGTTGCATACAGTACCAATGCTGTATGAGAAACATGAGGACAAGGTAGATCCAGTGGCAGAGAAGACGTTGAAGGAGCTGAAGAAACATTACATGGTGTTTGATGAGAAGGTTCTTTCTAAGATTCCTGTTGCTTCCCTCAAGGCAAAGTTGGGTTAGAGACGTTAGGGTGAAGTAACCTCTCTCTCTCCCCTTGACGTTTTGCCTTTGTGTCTTGGGGCATTTTGATTTTTTTACTCAAAAGACCCGATAAGAAATTGTTACTCTGCTCCTATTAATATTTCCCTCATTTTGACTACAGTTTTTTTCCCCTGGCAAATGATTTTTACTTTTTTCTTGCTATTTATGTGAATGCTGATTTAATCAAATTTGAAAGAAAAAAAAAAGATGAGGCTGCGGAGATGTTAAAAATGCATAAATTGTAGAGATAATATTGGAAAACCTTTGAAAGAAAAGTTCGTTTGATTGCTGAACAAAGAAAATTACGAAGTACCAGCTCATATAACCATTTTTTTCTGTAATTTCCATTCAAATTTCGAACCCAATATGAATTTTCAAAAAAAGCAGCATACATCAGCAAAAGAAAAAATGACTTTAATTTTCCTTTTAGAAGAAAAATTGGAAAAGAAAAAACGAACAAAGAACGGTGTGAGATGATAATTACAACACAAGACAGATATTCGAATACCTATTTTAAAAGTAATGTAGGTGTGTATCTATGTACCTTGTTAAGGAAGTAATCTCGAGAGCCGTTGATTACTCTCCGACGATGTGAGAGGCACCGTCGATAATTCCGAATCAGACAAAGCCGCGTCTTGTCTTGTCTTCTCCGATTCTTGCTTGGCTTTGGTTGCTGCTGCCTCCTCTGCTTCTCTTCTTTCTCGCTCTTCTGCGTCTTTGAGTAAGAAATCAACCCATAGATCCGCAAAAGACTGTAACAAAAAAAAAAGAGAAACACAACAATATCTCTCAGTGAAACTTGGCTCTATGTATTGATTCTATAACGCTTGTCTCTTAGCCGTTGGATCAGTGCTTCATTGTGTAATGGAGGTTTTTTACCTGGTTATCAGAAGCCGTATTAGCATGTGAATCTGCGGATTTCCCACCCAAGATCCCCCCAACAAAGCGACCGGGAAAGCCCAGTACGCCTCTTACAACACCTTTACCGCCTCCTTGTTGTGCCACTCCAATCCGCTCTTTATCTTCCTCTGAGAATCCCAGCATCCGAACCATGAGGTCCAAAACCTAGGAATAGCAATGAAACAACTGAGTGTCCGAAAAACCGGAATTTGGAATTAATTCCAATTTTTACCTCTTTGCTATGATTCTTCTGGAAGTACGTAACCAGCAATTTGATTACGATACGCCTGCAAAAAGATTTTGGGTTTCATCACTGTATCACAACATCTAATTCTGACAGGATAATCAAAATATATATATGATGTGATAATTGGTGTACCTATCAACGAGATAATCCGACTCTATTGACATTCTATTTAGCCTCGTCATGCTCTGCTCAAGCACACGGCGTACTTTTGCGTTATCATCTTCAACCTTGCTTACTCTGTTTTTCCATTCAGCTGCAACCTTTTCGGCGTGCAACAGTTTGGATGTGACGTCTTCCTTTTCTTTATTCGATGACTCTAACCGCTCATCAGCATCCTTAAGCAATAGCAAATTAGCATCAGACCAATATGGAAACGGTAGGTCATAGTTAACAAAGGAAAACTCTAGTTATCTTCCTACTTTCAAACGAGCATAAAGCTTCATCATCTCGTCTTTAGCCACCGCAAGCTCCCGTTCAAAATGCTCCTACAAAATGAATAAGAACACGTCAATCAATTGAGTGCAAGTAAAAAAGGTAAGATTTTGAATTTCCTAATACTAACCTTAGCTTCGATTTCGGCATAATACTGGCCAAGAGCAGTTTGAAGATTTAAAAGTTCAACATTTTTGGACTCAATCGTCCTCAAACAATTTGTAAGCTTTAGATTTAAGTCATCAATTGTTTCCTTTAACTTCCGGATTTCATTGTCATTGCTCAGCCTGTTATCCTCCTGATTAGCCATTGCCTGCTTAAGTGTTTTCTCCAACTGTGATATCTGAGACCTTTGATGTTCATTAGTCTGGCGGAGTTCGTCAATCAATCGGCTATCTTCATCCATTTTCTCAGATTCCTCGGTTTCCTGTAAAATAAGGCAAAGATAACATAAATCCATTATCTTCTCAGAAAAATATCAAGAAAATATTGTTTAAAATGAATTCATAATCTAAATCTTAAGAGTATTGCTAGAAATTGGAGATAATTAGCAAAATAATGATCCACAAGCTAATAAGATGTAATAACAGATGGAGTCATGATCTCACAATAATGGCTTAAGTAGAAAATTAGCTTTTTCAATAACTAACCTTTTCTAGCAAGTGTTGTTTGAGCCGTTTTAGTTCTTGCCGTGCCTTATCCCTTTCTCGTCGTGTTTCCTTCAAATCTGTTTCCAACCTCTGCAAGGATTGCTCCATTTCTTCTTTTCGAGGAAAGCTTTCATGCTTCTCCTAGTTATATATGGAAAAAGCATAAGAAGGAACGATAAATACTTACTCCACATATCATGATAACAATGCAAAATTTGTATAAAATAAAGTCTCTTCTGGTTTAAGAACCTTGTCCAAACTACTAGGATGTCTAGTCAGAGCCTCTGTGGCATCTGGGAAGACTTTACTACTGGTTGGCCTACTGCTTTCTTCCAAAGCAGCTTCTAGCTCACTTCGTTTCAACTACGTAGTGAGGAAAAAACAGATCAGATTCAGTTTCAGAGTCCAAAAGTCAAAGTAGACATGCACAGTTATATAGAATGACAATGCGGCAGTATTGAACACAGCAAACCTTAAGCTCGCTGTTTTCCTTCTCCAGAGCTTTGTTAACTTTTTTTAGATGTTCCACAGCAGTTCCAACAGCGTGGCTCTCCTGGCCATTCAACTTCATCTGTAAGTGTTTGATTTCTAGTAATTTTGCATCCAATTCACTACGCACTTTGCTAATCTCCAAGGAGGTCTGCAAAACAGATGGAATACAGAATATAACAACTTTGTAACTGATGGTGATTCCTATCTGAATACATAAAATGTAAGTCCTTTTCTGACTCCAAGACTTACTTTGTTCTTATCAAACCTCAGAGATTCGAGTTCCTCCTTGAAAGATTCACTCCGTTTCCGCTCCTCTGATGAAAGTAAGGTCAGTGAGGATACTAGATAAGGGAGATACAAAAGAAGGACCAAGCTACTAGTGATATACCCTGTAGAGAAAGCTGCAGATCTCTTAATTTTTCACGCTCTTTGGCTAGCTCTTTAGCTTGAACAGCTGCCAGTGATTTGGTTCCACCTTCTAGCATATCTGGAAGGTCCTAAAATGACATCCAGATTATCGCTTAGAATTTAGTATTTAACAAAAGAGAACATTGCAGAGAAATAAAAGGCACGTTTATAACTGCTAACAAACGGTTTCTTATGTATTACAAGATCTACCCCAAAAGAAATCACGAACTTTACTCAGAAACTCTGAAGTGTGCATCCTACAAACCAAACAATTTCAAGACCACAAAGCTTTTATTTAAAAGTAATGGTTAATAAACAATGGTGTTACCTTTTCCTTTATCTGCGGATCGGTATCCTTCCCTTTTCCATTGGACATATGGCTTCGACTTTTTAAATTTGACACAGATTTTTGTAGCCGGTTGGGTGACTGATCGTTGATTTCCTGGAGAAGATTACAAATCAATCTAATAGTTTAAGACCTTCATGCATGATCGCATACCTAAACAAAATCATCAAATAAAGAATCTACATACTTATCAAGATAATAATGTTGACAAAAATTTCTAAATGGAAACGCCAATATCCAGCTTCCTGAAATCTTGATATTATGCTTGACCTAAATCCCACTAACACGCTGAGCATATAAACACTCCTATCAATAATGCATTCCATCTCACACAGTATAGCTCTTGAGAAGTTGCATTCTCTATAAATAAAATGTATTGCAAGTTGCAACCTAACTATACTGTCCAATAAAAATAATAGTATTGCAACGCATGCATCACATAGAGATGAACAAACATATGCTGTGTCTACCTTGATTGCGTTATTGTTTGATTCCCGGCCTTTCAGTGCGGCACTAGTTGAGGTCAGATTTTGTCTCAATGAGCCATTCTCCTGGTTCAATCTAGAAATCTGATCCTGTGATCCATTGGATTTTTGTTGTAAGTAAAGAGAGAAAGAAAATAGAGGTGGCTTGAAGATATAAAGATCTCCCAGAGAAGTAAGATTCCGTCACAATCTTACCTCTTTTTCTCTTAATAGAGCTGCGTAATTTACTGATAAGGCTTTGATATCTGCTTCAGATTCTTGAAGCTTCTTAATCTCTGCCTTATACCGCTCAATCTAAATACAAAATTGAATCATAAAACAAACAATCTATCATTACACCAACTACATTTCGCGTATACTCTTCTTTATCAAAGAAAATGGACTCAGATTTCGAGTGACAATCCAGTAAAATTCGGATGCCCAATCTATAAATCGAGCAGGAAATTGAAATTTATCCAATTATGACCAATACCTCATGATGACCAGGCGATTCGATTCCATTGGTGATCGGATACCTAGAAACGGACCTGGAAGACCTAAAACCACTGGAATTCCTCCGATAAGAGTCCGATAAATCACCGACACCATTGGCAGAACCGTGACTGTGAAGATCCTCTTCGTCTTCGTCGTCTTCATGCACATCGAGCGCGATCTTGTTCAAGTTCTCCTTCAAATTCTCAATCGAACTCCACATAGCTCTCTCTCTCTCTCCACACCAAATAAAGCCTCAAAACCTATAGAAACACAGATCCCTCCTCGATCATATAGACATGAATCTTCGTCTGAAACAGTGAAAGATCGAATTTGAAGGGTTTTCTTGCGCAAATAGATCAGAATCCGATTAAACAAAAATGTGAAATTTTTCTCTTTTCCCGGTCAGATAGAAACGTAGAAGAGGTTTGGAATTAAAATAAAATAATTTCCATTATTAAATTAGCGCATTAATTAACTACTCGTTCCGTTTCAAAACAAATCACTCGTAGTGGGCTTTACACACGAAAGCCCAATAAATAAATACGAGCGTCTAAATCCAACGGTCGAGAAACCGTCGTTACAGAACAAAAACGAAAAGAGAATCCTATAGATTCAGCAATCTTCTTGATACCACTGGGAAAATCTCATACGGAACAGTTTTAAAGGCGAGCCAGATCACGAAACAGATGACGCAGCATCGCAGAGTAAATAATGACATCATTTTCTCCGACATCATCTTCCTCAACCTATCGTAACTCATTCTCACAACATTCTCGTTCGTACTTTGCACGAATGAGTTGTTATTTTTCCTATATTTTTTTTCCTTTTGCTCCGTTTCTCAATTCGTCAAGTAAAAGACGATATTGAAACCTTTTGATCAACTGCGATCAGTGAAAATTTCCAGATAGTCAAAAAAATGGAGCTCTGCTACTTGTTAATTGTTCTCAGACGAAGTGCAAGCGATTGAGAGAGAAACCTTTCTAAGGGGAGGTATTGGATTAAAGAATATAATGGAATTTGAGGAAATTGAGCTT
>OVAY01000674.1:0-28175 GCA_900406395.1 Kernera saxatilis
AGATCTTATTATCCAAAGGTTATAAATTTTGTTTTTAATTTATTGTTATTTTTTATTCAAATCTTTTATTTATAACAATAAATAGATTATCCCACCTAATAATCCATTTTTCTATTACTTGTGTTGGTTTCATTAAATTAATCAGATTCTTACGCTGCGCCGCCAATTATTTTGACAAAATAGACCAAAATACGAATGAATATGGGCCGTAATGTTGTTATTTGCCGATTGCAAAATGTAAAGAAAAACATTAAAAATGCAAAAGGCCCAGAAAAGAATGCTCAGCTAAAATCTCCTTACTTACACATCACTTCTGCAATTTACATCTGATCCACAAAATGCAACTAACTCTCTTAAAACCTCATTTGCACTATCTTTGGTCCTAGTGTTCTGAAACTGAAGACACATTCTTAGAGAAGAGACAAATCTTGGGCCAAGACTTCCAGAATCGGCCTAGTTTCGCCTCCAGAAGCTTCCAAAGCTTCCACGGCTTCCATACTATAAGACCGGCAACTAAAATAGAACACAGCACTCATCATTGTATCAACAAGCACCACAAATGAATACATCACCACAAGAAGTGGACCTTCCCATATCCTCGAAGACCCGTCTCCATAACTCAAACTCTTCACTCTATGCTCAAACAATCCTTCCACAAATGTCAATCCTAATGTTGATCCTAGAAATATCAACAAACCCACCTGAGTCTGCCCATTGATCAGATCATTTGCTCTCACCAACGCTCGTGGCCCCGAAACATCTTCAAGAATCGAGATCACGATTGTTGTGTTGCAGATTATTATGACGTTTGCAAACACTACTGAGAACACCAAACCAACTAAGATGGCTCCATAGGCATTGAAATCAGGAGAGAATCCAAGAACGAAGAAGGAGCTACAAACCGCGACAAGGAAGACGCAGAAGGAAGAGAGGCAAACGACAATGACCATACAAATCCACAAGTAAGTGAACACAAGACGCTTCCATAGTCTCTGCATTATCACCAAGAACTTGCTCATGACAACTTTTCTTCTGGAATAAGTGCAATCCACAGAGTAAACAACAGCTGCTCTGGATAAAAGCGAGAGAGTGATGAACAAAGGAAAACACATTGCAGACGAAACAGCTGTTTCAGAGACTTTCTGGCACGAGTTTCTCACGAAAGGCAACAAAGGGAGACCACTGGATTTCGCGAGTAAGAGAAGCCTCACTGTGAATGAATTAACCGCTGATTGATCAACTAAGATGTTGGGTAATAGAATTGCAGAAACAGGACAGATCAAAATAGCGACGATTAACATGAAAGCAACTAGATTGTACCGGAGAATTCGAAAGGTTTCCCTCAAAATTTCAAGCGCATTCATCGAGTGGAATTGATGGTCATGGGATGATTCTATCTCGAATTTCCGGAATTTGAAACCTTGATTCGTTCTAGAAAATCCCGTATCCATGATTTTTTACGAAATGGGTTTAGCTACGCACAAGAGATGCATAACATACAAGCGATCGGGGTATAAAAGTGAAGATTTTTTTGTTAGTCTTTAGCTAAACCCAAATTATCTTGGTAATCATAACCAAATTGGGTAAAAAGCTTTTGCGCAGCGTTGAAAGCATGAGAAAGCGTCACGAAAGCAATGAGAAATTGGGATCTTGGAGAGAGCGCAAGAAACAGAATTCACACACGCATAAGGAAGAAGATTCGAAAGTGACGGTGACGAAAGAGTAGACTCAAAGGCGTGAGATTTGGGGTTAAAGGTTTAACATTCGGTTTCTAGCCAAAGAAAAAAAACAACATTCGGTTTCGAATGCGGGTCCGGGTCCGGGTCTGGGTTTGAGACCGGGTCCTAACAGAAGACGCATTTGTTTCTATTTCCTCTATCTACGTTTAAGGTAATATTGGTCGAAGAAAAGGAAAGTTTATCTAATTTCCCCTATATAAATAGTTAAATACAATAATAAATGTATGGAGGTTTTTTTTGTCGACGAAAATGTATGGAGCTTAATTCAAATTCAAATCGTATGTTATTTCATCCGATAACATACCATGATATCATATTATTTCATAAAAACATAAAAGCAACATTTACGTATTTATATTTTCGTTAACGTATCATTTTCATAAATGACTTTATCAAAAAATATTATATACCTAATTAACGATATTTCATCTGTTTGTTTTAGAAATTCAGTCTCTCTTTGGTGAATTATTTTAAGTGACGCAATCCCAAACATTCTTACAGATCCCAATCCCCAAATTAACATAAAAAAAAAAGGAAAACTAAAGCTTAATCTCGATCAAGAAATCTTGTACAAACAGATAGATGCAGGTGAATTCTTGCACTTTCTTTAAATCACGATTTGACATTTTTTTTTCAAAAGAAACAGCTTTTTTCCTAACAAACAAGCAAAGAAAGTTCTCGTCAATTTCTAAAAGATCATGTTCAAATTGCTCAGTACCTTAAAAATAAAATTCTTAAGAATCCACAAAAGTCTTCCTTTTTTTCCCACTGATGCTTGTTCTAGGAGCTCCTGGAAGGTACTGTAAGAACTCCATAAATCATTTGTCTGAGAAGGTACCTTTTTCTTGATCGACCCATCTGAATGTGATCAGCCATAAATCAAAGAATGCCTCAAGGATCCTCGACCCTTAAAAGCCAAAACTAGAGTCCCGATTATGATACTTCTCATCTTGATTTGTGGATGATTCTAGAAGGAACCTGATCACTGTCTTCTCCACCAGATGCATCGTAGCCATCACTTGTAGACCTTGACAATGGCATCATCATCATGGATTGTTGTTGTTGTTGTCCTCTCTGTTGACCCATCAGACCACCAGCTGAAGAAAACCCATTGAGCTGCGCTGAGTCCTCTGCTTCAGACGAAACTCTAAATGGGTGAATGTCGTGCGAGTCCAAGCTGCTCTCTGGTGAAGATGTCACCATAACACCACCTGACCCTGACATTGCTCGGCTTGTCTGAAACGCGCTTCTTGCTTCTAGCTGAAGAGGAGCTAGCCCTGAACTAGTTGATGTCTCCATAGCTGCTTTTATCTGAACATTCATCAGCGGCTCTAGAGGCAATTCTGCTGGTAACCGTATGCGCTTAGATTGTCTTCGCTGCTTCCCGTTACTATTACCAGCTTCAAATTTTGCAGGGAACATTCTACGGCCGCTGCTTCCAAAGCTGCTGCTTGCTTCTAACCCAACAAACGGATTTTCCCGTCTCGCCACTGGCTGGATTATTTTGGATTTCCTTCTTGCTTCTGCTGCTGCTTTTGAAACTTCTTCTGCATTGAGACGCGCTAGAGTCCATGGACTGATCTTCACAGGTTGTGTCTTCTTCTTGACGCGTTCCTCAGCCACTGTCTTCTTCCCATATGAACTTACAGATGCATTCTCCGGTGGAACTACATCAAACTGCACACAGCACCACACATACATTAAGAGTAAATTATAGAATACATGGTCGAAAAAAAATTGGTGAATAATGGTACCTGATCCTCAAGAAACAAACGTGGAGGTGTGCACCAGGCTCCACGATGAAATGTATTGAAGGAGCTTGCACTGCTAAGTCCAGTGAATGAGCTGATCATCGACATTTGAGGGCTCTGTTGACCTCCCCCAGCTTCTTGCTCTTGCTCTTGCTCCCTAAGCGCAACTATGTAGTCGTATGTACTGATTCCCTGTTATAGAACATTCACTTAGTTTAAACACATAGTTAAAAGAGCAAGTCTTGGCATGTCCCTGAGCATTGGAAACAACCTTTTTAATGAGAAGAATGTGGAAGAAGAATAGTTGAGCAAGTGGCAGCGTTGCCAGCATTGCTAGTAGAGTGCAAACTGCCTGCAAGAGAAAGAAACCTTTATATCTTGCATTCAGTAGACGATAAGGGGAAAGATCAATTGTATGACAAGATAACTTACAACGACTACAACAAATGGAATTAGCGAGAAGCTGCTTCCCAGCTTTAAGGAAATGTCTGCATTGAACTGGTTCCTTCGGAGTAAACATAATACCAGCACGAAAATCCCAGTTGACCATTGCATAATGAGCTGCAAGATCAAGCCCCAAGGGGAACAAACAAAGTTTCTGCTGGTTAATAATACATTTAAATTGAAGTTGACTAACATAACAGCCAACTCCTTCATCGACCAAAGGCAGAATTATTCAAAACATATAACGGCAGAGAGAGAAAATTTTCATGAAGTTGTGAAAGATCAACGCAACCTTACCAAAAAAATAGCTGATACCATAAGGCTGAAGAATTTTCGGTAATTCCGCTTGCCAATGCAGTTGTTTAGCCACTACATAAGTCCATAAGCAAAAGATGAGAAATTTAAAACTGTATGAAGGTTTAAGAAAATCAGGTAATTTTCAAGCAGGCTTTTTTAAGTACCCTGCAGTGATGATCAAACCGGTCCACACATTTGTCACAAACTCTGCAATGCTTGCTGTATTTAAAGACCTGCAAAAAAAAGAAATACAATATTTATCGAAACAGATAATTATTAATCCTGAGAATATGTAGAGCCTTCTTGATATTGAATTGTGAAGCAACAAAACTCCAAAGTCAATCAGAAGACATAACCAAATAAGTTTTGAGTTTTCAATGTTCCCGCACCTCAACTTCACACAGACTGCAATAGAACATCCCATCCTCGCTCATCTGCTGCTCCGAAGATTCACCTCTTCCGCTGCAACACTTACAAAGCAATGCACAAGGAGAGCAAAGCAAACGCAGGAGAGAAGATCTTTCTGATGTTTCCATGTTCTTCTTAGTTTCATTTTCTGCATCCTGTACACATGTGCTGTCATGAGACTTAGCACCACCTGTAGTTGATCCACAGCCATCTTTTGTACCCTTCAATTGAGGAAATTTCCCGTTTTCAGGAATTTTAAGGTACTTCTTTGACCGAAAAACTCCACGGTCTGCAGGATCTGAAGCCGCACACCATATATACAGTCCAACCACACATGTAATCTGGAAAGAAAATGTCAAAAGGTCAAGTAATCTCTAAGAGGATACCAACCCATCCAATAAAGGAAAAAGTAAAACACAGTATTGAAAGACTCAAATGTTTGCATAAGGATAAAAATTAAGATGGAGTGTGCGTATACCACATTGTATGCTAAAAAGTCAGCCCCAAAGTAGAAGGTTTAGCATTAATGTCAAACACATTCTAAAAGTTCGAAATGATGGGAGACTCAAGAAGGGAAAATGCTTAAATCAGTTGCTACTACTGTAATCTCTAAAATTATGGAAGGAATAGCATATCCACAGATGTGAGATCGAAGTTTCAACCATAAACCTAAAACTGGCTCGGAATTCAAGAAGTATCTAAAGCTAACTTGTACATTTTCATGAATAAGTGAGGCTTCTAATCTCTAGATGGGACCAGATCAGGATCCAACTAAGACGGAAGGTATAAAATCCAATTTCCCTAATTAGCTATAAGTAACAAATTTCACTAAGACATGTTAGATTGTGAAAGTAATGGTCTATGTACTTCAGAAAAAGATAAGCATTTTCCCGGAAATAGAAAGACAACAGCATAGAGACAACACATAAGCGGCCAACAAGTGCACAATTTTGATCTCTAAAGCCTTTAAGCAAAAAAATCCGGAAACAGATTTGATTTCACAAAGCAAAGAAAATTAGCTTACCAGGGGAGTGTAAATGCCCATCGCAATGTACTGATGTATCTTATTCCCAACAAAAGGAGCAAAGAAGACGTAGAAAGCAAACCCTAAAGCCAAGAACACAGCAACAGCCACCACCTACCCAGAAAGTGAAAAAAGTTACAAAATTTCACCACAAATTTAAAACCTTTCACAGAAATTTCAGCTAGAATAAGAAGTAAAATAGAAGAATCAGAAGATTTGGAGTACCTGAAGAGGATGGTAAGGAAGTTGCCATCCATGTTTCCTCATTTTCCTCTAGAATGCTGCAAAATCCAGATGTAGATCGAAGAGACTCAAGTCAAATAAACAGAAAAACGTTGCCTTTTTCCCTTCATCTTCTCCAAAAATCCAACATTTTTTTTCTTTCACGGACTCTAAAAGTAACGAAAGTCTCAGAGCAAAGGGAAGAGTAGAGAGGAAGACATTTGACCACAGGGTGAAAAGCAAATAACAAAAATATCAAATAGAAACAAAAAGAAAAGTAGACTCTTTGTTTGTGGTTTCTCTGATTCTCTCTGTACCTTCTGTGCAAAGCTTTGAGCTTTAGTGCAGAGATCTAAAGAACCCACCATGGAAAATAAAGAGAGAGAGAGAGAGAGAGAGAGGGAAAGGAGTTATAATTAAGAGATGAAAAGCAGTTACCTTTTCTCCAAGGCCAAATCATGTGTCACAGTCCAGTTGCTGGCAAATCCAGTAACACTTGTTTTCTTTCTCCTTTGTTAAATTGCCATCACTCTCTCACTTCCCCAGTAATTTTTCTTCCTTTTACTTTTTTACCCATTAATTTTTCTTCCTTTTACTTTTTTACCCATTAATTTTCTTACCTTTATGTTTTCACCCCCAATCCATACTTTCTCTTTCTCCTCTTACTCTAAAAATCTAAGATAGTAGTGATCAAATAAGATTTTCCATATATAAGTGTTATTAGGTAGCTTTATGTTTGACTTAAACATGTCCTTCTTTAATCTAATTACAATGTGTCCTAGTGTATTTAATTATCTCAGGTAACATTAAATGTTTGTACCAAAAGACTTATTGTCTTAAATGTTTGTCTTCCAAACTGGTAACTACTCTGCACACTTTACAGTTAAAATATGTTACAAGAATGAAGCCGATTTGGTTAAAGAGAATTTTTGAACTCCAAAGAAGTAACATTTAAATGAAAGAATTTTGTTTTAGTTCATTTGATTTTCAATATTCGAGCCCTGAGAAAATGGAAAGCGACAGAACATAGCACCAAGAAAACGACGGTCGAGGGAAGATAAAATGAATTTGGAAAATAATTTTCCCTGTAAGATTTAGGATTGTTATTTTATTTTATATTTAGGGAATTTTGTTTAATTTATAAAAGCTTTGGCAGCTGGTATGTCTCTTATGGTCTTTCTCTTGTCAGAAAATAGACTTTTCTGTCAAAAAAAAAAAAAACTCTCTTTTGTAATTGGTTTGCGTTTTAGTTACCTTTTTATTGCTACTTCTCTTAAAAAGGGTCATTTGGATCGAAAGCCAATGTCTTACATGTCTACTATGTTTTTATAAAAATTAATGTACGTCGACTTTGCATGCAGATACGAAAATTTGTGGTTTTTCTTAGGAATGTCAAAAAAAAAAAAAAAAAATCTTAAGAAAGTGGAATTATATTATTTTTATTCGGAAATTCGTATAACACACATGTTTCGAACGGGTTTCTGACACACCCCAAGCAACTAACGCCGAACTATTGCAATATTACTTTAACAACAACAAAATGCAATATTTTGATAATTTTGTTTTTTTTTTTAAATAAAGGTATCCATAATTGTTTTGAAAATCGATTTACTTTATATTAGCTGAAGTTTTTGTTTAAAGGTTTTCTTTTAAATTATTATTCAAATATTTTGAAAATCATTAAAAAGGGACAAAAGGTGTGTAGGTGAAGGAGTAAATGTGAAGCATTAAATTCTCATAAGGACCTCTTTATGTATGTCGTTTTCCTTCTTCATATTCTTTTTTTTCTTGGTAGAAGAGATCGCAATTTAATAGTTCATCGAAAATAGAAAAAAAACCGATGAGTGTAGACAAGCATTCTTATAAAAATCCTAAAACGTAATTAAGTAATAGTACTACGAATAATTAAAATAGTTAATCTTCCCTTGTTTTCTTTCGAACTGAACGAAATTAGAATAAAAACAACAAAGCGACACCCGGTGAATACGGATAATCGTTTATCGAGATATCCGGTCGCTACCCTTCATTGAAAGAGTTATTTTTCTGTTTTTTTCAACAACTAAAACAAAAAAAAGTAACAGTTGAAAGAATTCTTATAAATATATACACATATAAGCACGCATTTTTTTAGAAAATATCTTATTTAATGTTTTATTATTTTAAATTACCACAAAATTTTTGAAAAATGCTACAAACTAGACTTTTTTTCTTTGGGCACAAATTACAGACTTATGCACCAGTTTTTAAAAAGATTAATATAGAGTACTAAATGATCTAGAGACTAGAGTCATTTTAAAGCCTTTTAAAATTATTTAACTTTAAGAAGTAAGACCCTTCCTAATTGGATATATATTATTTTTTTATATATATCCTAAACTAAACCCTAAACTATTCCTTGAGGCCTAAAAAATATCGAATTTTTTTGTCGCTTAAGAGTTAAGACCAAAGAAAGGGTGAACAATTTATATCGGTTATTGCATCATGAATTTCCGAAGATTTTGGTTTTATTAGAAAATCTACGCTTATTAAATAATTATACTTTTGAGCGTGTTTATCTGATTAAAAAAATAAAATCAATAGCTAAGTTTCTCGCGAACAAAACACATGCGTTACACAGTTCCTTCTCACTACTTATCGACGAATATTTTCCGTACAGGTAATGTGGTCACGTAACAAGCATCAGGAGAATACAAGTGGAAGGTATGATCTATTGAATTGTTTGAAACGTTTTAGGAGGAGGATTTAACAACAACAACAAAAACGTTTTAGGAGGAGGACCAATCTGAAAGACCATTCAAATAAGGCAAGTGTATATTATTTGCCTAAAATAAACTGCACATACCTAAGTGACAATTTAAACCCAAACGGTTATCAACCTAGAACTAGAGGATAATGATCGTTTTGGATGGTGGTTACAGTATATTAAGCATAAATCGATCCCTTAACTGATTAACATGTGAATCATGTGATTATAATTACTGTTACAGTTGGAGACTTGTATGATTATGCTTAAGTGTGTTTCTTCCTATTTTCTTTTTGCCGGTGAGTGATTATATTAGGTGCTAGAGTACAATTATGCTTATGCATCATCCAAATTGTCTGAAAAAATGAGATAGACACACAAAAGTAGCCTGACCATAAGCAAACTAGTATGTATTATGACGTCTGTTCGCGGATCGTCTCGCAATTACCAATCATATATATGATTCTACAGACGTTAAAGTTTTCGTAAAACTTTGAAAACAATAACAAAAAAATTAGAAAACAAATTGAAGAAACCAAACCATATGAATTCGATAATTTGTACATTGGCTCTCTATAAGAAAGATGCTAAGTCGCTCAAAGAAATCTGAAAATCTGTATACTTTGTGATTGACATTTTAAACCACTCCGAGGTAAACATTCTGACTTCTTTCTTTGTCGTACTGCGCATCTAGAAACCACAGGAAACGAATAAAAAAAACATTACAAAACAAGAAATCGAATATCGAAAACTTAAAATTACCTAGTAAAATGATTCCCCTATAGTCATACTTGTGTCGGATGCATCGCTCAGCAACCTGATTTACAGCCCTGAATGCTTGCTGTAAGTACCATTAACAATCTATATTTAATACTGTATTAAACAAAATATGGTGCTCTATGTAAGAAACATGTCTTAAGAAAATTAAAACGACTGTACTTAATGTAGAATTTGGAATTTGTTTATGAAAAAAGTCTACAAAAGAAAAAGAAGTCAAATATTCTGTGGTAGCAAAGCCACTATAAACAAAAAGATAGGACGATATTAACAGCTTTTTGGCAGGATAGATTAAATATTAATTGATGATGAAATGTATGATTTGTTTGATTGTTTGAAGGATAAAGGATAAATGATCTAACCAAGGAATATTACAAAATGGTAGATGGGGACATAGAGAGAGTGACTTGTTCTCATTTGCTTGGGTTTTTTTCTTGTGGCCACGTGCCTTGTGCCTCTCTAACCCATACCCGTGACTCAATATTTGACTCAATCCTTCTTCTTATTTCTATTTAAACTATTTATAGGCTATTAGGTGTGTTGACAAACAAAAAAACCAAGGTTTCATTCATATTAAATTTATTCTCACGAAATACATATTTAATATTAGGGTTAAAGCCTATAGAATATTGAAGTACTTAAGATACTTGAACTATAAATTGCGAGGCTGTGGAGTTGTGAATGGAAGCAATAATAAGAGGTGTGGGGGCAATTACTAATTGATTGGTAATTAATGAAGAAAGGAATTTGATATTTTGATATGTTACTACTTATTAGTGGTAAGTGCTTTTCGTCCGATGATAAATAGACCAAGTATCGGATAAATGTTTTACACCAAATATGAGTTCAATATCTAGAGAATGCATTTTCCCGAAACTTTCAATACACCTACGTTGAGCCATCCACCATGATTCATGACCCCTGGACAGGCAAATACGCATATGGTTTCTCATTTAAAACATATCTATATGATCTCTCTAATATTTCGGTTGCCGTATTTACATTGCTTACTTAATGAACGAATAAAAATATGAATGTTAAACGGTTGGTTATACCGGTCTAGGCATAAGCTCTGCTCGCTATCGATACAGTTGAGCAGAGCATACATTAACTCTAGTTCTTCAAAACCAACTTTGAAACCAGCAACAGAGACAACCATATGGAAGGTGAAAAACAGCAAGTTTGTTCAAATCGCCCAAACAAAAGGTAGAGAATTGCCTTTTTCTCGCTAGCAACACTCAAACGAACACTATCATAGCCCACTCATGGCCAAGTGTGAGGGACACGGCACAAAACCACGAGTCGAATTGCCATGATTTTCTTAACACACGCCACCACAAAGCTTGGTTTTCAAACATTTAATATTTTACTTTGAAGAATATGTCAGTTCAAGTACTCAAGTCCCAGAATACTGGTAAGTTAAGTCTTCCTGATTTGCCGCTATGATAATTGTTAAACATACCAAGCGGATCATCCATCACCTTGTAGACCATTTGAAAAGTCAACAACAACTTGCTCAAAGAGAGCACTTAAAGAGCGGGATCACAAGTATTGACATACCCATAATCAAAATGAATGGTGGATATATATTTAACACTTTGCCCTTAGGATCTAAGAGTAACACATCACAGACACATATTATAGTAATAGTATAGCTTTGGAACTGTCAACACTAACTTCTCCATAACCAAAACCAATAGTTATATAGATAAGGTGTCTTTCATCAAACACATATGGGGGCTTAAATTACGTTTTTTTTTTTAAAAGGACCAAACTTTTTCTTATAATATTTGACTCCGTCAAGTTGATGACATATCTCCTCTGTAAAAGAGGAGCAGAGAAAGTTTACTTGATTACTTCGGACCAACTTCCTTCAGGGCACACATCTGCTCCTCTCCCATTGCAGACATGACTGACACAACTATATCCTTGCCCTCTTCAAATCCAGCCTTGAGCTGCATTCACACCACATACCAAGCAATCAGAAGTGAACCAACCAATAATATCACATAAACAGTTGATCTGAGTTATGCATGAAAAGACGAGAAAAGTAACCTGTGTGAGCAGAGCTTCATCAGTTGGGAGCTTGAGATCATCTTTAGTGCTACCATTGTCAGTAAGAAGACTGACCTGTAAATGTAATCAAGAAAATAACCTCCAGTTTAAGCAAGGTGGGCAAAGGCAAAACAAAGCTGAACTAAATGAAAGAAGGAAAGTGAGAATGAGATCATACAAAGCCATCTTCAGAGATATCAATCAACTGATAGTCAGTACGATTCACATGTGGAACCTGTAAAAAAAGGAACAGTTTGTGAGACAGATTACGGAGTTTATAAATGTTTATATACTTTTCTCGGAATATCACAGGACGAACATCACAATTGTGGGAAGAAGGAACGATGTCTTCAAGCTTCTTAGAAGTGAAGATATCAATGGCAACGAAGTGGCATTTGGCGTGACCGTGCTTGCCAGTCTTGGAAGTTGAAACCTCAACCACCTATAAAATTAACAAAAGAGTGTTTGAAGTATAAAACCAAATGACATTAAGCAATTCAAACGAACCAGACATAAACTAGATAACAAAACCTATAAGCCTTAAACACCACAGCACAATCACACCTACAGTACGAGCATGAATAAGTAGGAGACAGAATTTTAGTCTTAATAATAAAAAAAAAATGTTAAAAGTGATCTGGATGCTAGAACAGAGAATTAAACCTCAAAAATCCCAGCGAAATGCGTTATATAATTCAGATAACAATCCCAAAATCCAGTAATAGCCTAGCTAGGATCAAACGTCAGTGAATGAATAAGAAGCAAAACGGAGACGAGCAAGAGAAAGCGAATCAGACCTTGCAGGGACGGCCCTTGATGACGATGTAACCACCCTTACGGATGTTACCAGCTTGCTGAGGATAGGTCTTGGAAGCTCCGGCGTCGCTGGACTCGAACTGGTGCTCCTCGTCCGACATCTTTCAACCAATTTCGAAGAGGAGATCAATGAAAATTCCAATTTCAGAGAAAGTTCTGGCAAGTCAGCCACTGCTATTCAATTTTTATAATAAACCTGAAGAAAAGTGAAGGGGAGAAAGAGAGAGAGTTGCGTATTCTAAATTCCATTCCAGTTATTCCTTTTCAGCCGTTGGATTGGAGCTTCTTTCTCAAATCAACCGTCCGGATTTATCGACATATCGCGTGCAAATGAAGCGGCCCTACACGTGCGGCGTCTATTTGCTGATAATCCCTTTTTTTTTTCTTCTTTTTTTAAATAAAAGGCAGATCGTAGCTGTTACGCTGCCGCGAGATTCTCTAATTAAGATGCGATTAATTAATTTTTAAAAAAACATGGATATTGTTTTGTGTATTCTTTAAATAATACAAGTGATGAAACTAGCAATATCATATTATGTTGGTGGAGAAAGATAAGGAAAACAAAAAAATGAGGTCAAGACTCGAGAGAATAGTTTTACTTCATATACAAGGGGAAAGCTAAATAGTGGACTAAGTATTATAGCTCTAACAATAAGAGAACAGGAACGTGTATATAAACACAAAGAGACTTGAGAGATACAATTATTACATGTGGAAGCTCGTGCTAGTGTGCTACCAAGAAACATACACACAGTCAAACAAAATAGCTAGAAACTAAAGGATTCACGCTCTTGATTAACCTGAGATTCAAGAAGCTACCAATCCTTCAAAACCTGTGTATGAATACTTCAGGAGGTTCTTCCCTGTAAAAGACAAGGAGAGATCCATACATTTTATGTTCGCATGATGATGATGAAACAATACAAGTAAAGAGCAGCAAGAAGAGTGAGACTCACTTCTCTTTAGCTTCTTGGTAAGTGTGGCTTGATGCAACAGCCAAGAGCTCTCCAGTGTGGTTAAATGCCAAAGACGCGACGCTATTTGAGTACCTTGGCAACTTTTGTAAAGAAACACAAAAGATTATACAGGAGAAGAGCCAAGAAAGTAAGAGCAGGAATCTAGAGAACTAGTCATGTTTAGTGTTTGATGAAACCTCAAAGAGTCTTCTTCTGCTTTTAGCATTCCATGAGATAACGTAACCTTCATTGTCACCAGTCACAAAAGTCCCTGACCCACTGTGGCAAGAAGATAGAGTGAACCAGAGGATCAATCATGTATACCATTAGATGGTGAATTTGGGAACCTTACCAAGGACTGAACTCAATGGCGTTTATGCATGAACCATTAAGTCTTCCTTTCATAGACTTGGGATGGCATCGGAAAGTGTATCTGCCATGAATTAATGAGAGACATGTAAGCATTTAGAGAACTAGCCATTTCGAGATAAAAGAAGACTGAATTCAAACCAATGGATTCCCTAGGGTGGGAAAGATTGAAAGTCACCAAATGAATCATTTTGTATATTTCAAATTTCATATTATGACTTACTTAATCTCACTGGAGCATGGTGTATTGGGGAAATCCAAGGCTACTTGTCCGTCTACTGAGCCAACTGCATATCCTGCTGAATAGCAACTAAAAATTTCAGAAATCAAACCAAGCCTCAACCCTTGTACCCTGGTCTATGTAAACTATGGGCCTATGGTCATGGCCACATTACTCTAAAATAAGGGATTCTTGAAATTTTATGTTTACCTCTGGAATTAGGTACAGAGGTGACACATCTGATTGGCACCTCCACTTGTGATTCATAAGGTTGAAACGGTTGGTCTAAGTTACGCAAATCATATATATACATTGATGCTTCAACGCAAACTACTAAGTTGTTTCCAGATACAGTGATGCATCCCACTGCTGCACCAGCATCAGTCGAAAACAGAAGACTTTCTCCTTGTCGTGTATCCCAGAATTTGATCTTCTCATCCAGACCAGTAGAGATAACTTCACCTGGGCCATGTTACACCACTTGAAATTAATGGTTGCATATCTAGCACCAAAGGTATTTACATTTTGAATTAATTTGCCAAAAGTATAGTATAAGACAATGTATATAAAGTAACCAAAGTCTTATTCAAAACTCAAAACCTGAAAAAAAATCCTCTGAAACTAAGAAATGTGCATGTATTAATACAAATGACGAAAGCTCCTACTTTAACTTAGCAGTGGCGCCAACATACTTGTATATATCACTTTGAAATCCAACAGAGCAAATTGTCCCTTTTTCTTCTATTCAGCATATAAGGGCATTGTTTTGGCTAGAAAACCGTAGGTATGTGTGGAAATGCTTTAGGACATTCACTTGTCTATCAATATCTTATAATCATCTGATTAAATTGACGACAATTAAGCACTTCGCACCAGCTGCATTCTGGTGCGAAATCACGCTATTCAACATATTTAAACACGATCATAACTACTTGATATCCTTCAAGTGTATGTAGCAAGTGACCTTGAAAGTTGTTAAAGTTCTTGGGATGAGTTAACAAGCTGACCTTTTTCATAAGAGTAAACAACGGATGTTGCAATGTCGTCATGTCTTCCAATTGTATCAACTCTTCCAGCGTTTAAATCGTACCTGACAAACAAATCTTGAACCACTGAATCTCCATTTCGAATATGTAATTGGAACACACGAAGCATGGGGTTATCAGTTATGAGCTTATGTGCGTTCCTCATCTAAAGAGTGTATAAAATATCAGATTTCATTTTTTATTTATTGATGAAAAAGTTAATAACTTATAATCAAGATGCTCTCTTCATACAAAACAAAAGCAAAAGGAAATTTTGAAAATTCTGAAAATCTTGGTTAAGAAAATTGCAAACCTTCGGATGAATCCATCGGAACCAGAGCTATAGAAAGTTGATTCATTCTGGAAACAGCAATCAAGAAGAGCAGCCCCAGAGTTCAATTCTAGACTTAGCGAAGAGCTCTCCACATTATACAATCTCAGATACTGCACAACCAACAAAAAAAAAAAAAAAAAAAAAAAGAAAAAAAAAAAAAAAAAAANAATCATATCAATAAACAAATTCTCATTATGTCTTTAAGACCAAATACGGTATCGATTTGAGATCCGAGAAAAGAAGAGAAGAAACTCACAGAATCCCAAGAAGCAACAAGGAGATTGTTTGATTCAGGGGAGAACCTGAGCCTCGAAATCGCGTCCTCTATAGGGTTTTCAAATTCCAGTCGATTACCGCTCATCTTTCAACCCAGGAAAACAAAAAACACCTCACGAAACTCCCAAATCAATTTGGAGTAGAACCTAGAACGTTTCTCAAATCTTCACGCTTGACCAAATCAAAAGAAGTAAAATCCGAATTCGAAATCATTCGAGTCCCGCTCCCAAATTTCAAATTCGTCGACTGATTGATGAACAACACCTGAACAAATTCAAAATTTGGGTCCCGCTCCAAAACGGGTTAATGGGCTTATGGGCCGATATTTATTAGTCCATACCTCTCTGAATGTTCGTACGCCATGTTTATTTTTTTATTCTTAAGGACACCATTACACCATGTTTTGGTTAAATCTACAGATTTAACCTGTAGTCTGTTGTTAAAGTATTATACCTGGATCTGATAAAGTTGACACTTGACAGAATGTGTGAAACTAAAATAGGGTTCTTACTTCATGCTATGAACCTGAACAACTTGTGCCAAAAGACAGTTAAAACCTTAGAAGAGAGAAGTTTTGCATATATACATGGAGAGTGTCAAGAAACTGTCTTTGTTCCCTCCAGAGTCCAGACTAAAACTTCAAGAACAGCAACATGAAAACAGACAAGACACTGTTCAAGAAATAACTCTAAAGACCGTGCCTTCTTATCACTCTGGAACATAAAAATCGAACCTGACATCCACAGAACCATCAAGTGTATCTTTGTATTCCACGTTGGTTATGGATCCAGCCTCGTCCACGTCTTGGTACTCTGGTTTCACCCTCCTAACAGGCACCGTGACCGAGTAAATGGTCCCGAGATCACCGTCCGTGGAGACATTCAGCTGAACTTTTTCCTCTGATTCTATCTCTACAAAATCCGACAGTGCGTGAACAATGTTGTTGACTATTTTCCTTTTAGCTTCATCGCTCACCGCACACCTGTCTGAGAAGAGGATCATCTTGAGCCGCTGCTTTGCGATTCTTGCGTTGGAGCTTCTTCTCGATGCGTGTGATGGGAATATTATCTTCCACGCTATGTTTAACCGGTCAAAGAAACTCATGTTGATGGCATTCAAGAGAAAGCTTTCAATCTCTTGCTCAGCTGGGCTTGGCGATAGTTCATAGTCTCCGGTGTTCCTTGCAAAGAGCTTTGTCTTACCACGTATGTTTTCGCGGCTGATCGACACTCCGGGACATTTCTGGGTTTCCAAACTGTTTACGCCATTGCCTATGAAGCCCGTGAAATCCACCTGTAAATATACATAGAGAGTAATATCCATCACTCGCCGAAAGAGAATAAAGATCAGCCTTGTAATTTCAGACTAGATGCAATTGAAATCTGTTACTGTAGTACATCTATAGAGGTAAAGAAACTTAATGACATGGTTTTTTAACAAAGTTGCAAAATATCAGGTCATAGCACCACGAACATGTCTAGCAAAAGACCGATCCAGTCTCAGTAATCCAAGGCACCACCGCCACAATTAAAAAGACTTAATATGAGCTACATGGTTAAGAACATATCTACCCTCTAAGTAGGTGAATGATGAGAAACCAATGAAAATCTTGTAGCTCAAAAACCAAATCAAATTACAAAACAGAAGGCTGGAGATGAAGATGGAGTCGCTGCTTTTCCTAAAAATCAGAGACTGGTTAAACTTTTGTTTCCAAAACAAGTGAACTGAACAATATCACCAAAACACTTCTAATATGGCCTTCTTCACTAGCATTTACTTCCAAGTGCCTATGAAAAAACAAAAACTGGATGGTAAACTTTACAGTGCTCGGAAAAACCAGCGATGAAACAAGCAATTCGAGAGCTAAAGACCTGCATCCCTGGTTTTCAACTAAAAGACGCATTCAGATTCTTCCTAACAAACACAGACCTAGAAGCCAAAGATCAAAGTTCGTAATCTTATATATCCGTACAAAATACACGAAATCGGGACATTGGGTCGCCAATTTAATGATACTCAGATCCCAAAATGCCGTGAAGAGAAATTTCGAACCGTATAGTAAAAAAAGAGAAGAATTCAGACCTTAGAAGAAGGTATTGAGAGGCGTTTAGGATGCTGATGACAAGGAGATACTAAGCTCGCAGAGATCCTGAGATTCCCAGACATGGCCATTTCCGAGAAGTTGAATTCTTCGCCTGAGAAGCGAACCTTTCTTTAGTCTCCAGTTAAAGAGAAATGGGATTACGACTCGCACGAGTAAAAGGCTATGAGGCAACACAATAAACGCCGTCGTTTTCACTTGGCAAATTAAACGTAGTCGTTTCCTTGCATATCTAAACGCTGTCGTATTATTGAAGTGCAGAAGCCCAAACGCAGTCGTTTTATTGAAGTGCAGAAACCAAACGCTGTCGTTTCAGCTCAAAAAACGTGGTCGTATTATTGAAGTGGAGAAGCCAAAACGCGAGGTTTAACAACTATCGTTAGGGAACTGGGGTCGCCGGCGAGAACCCGAGGCTTCTTTGGACCCATTCAATCAAGTCGAGGGATTTTGGAGGAGAGCTAAACGAACGAGAAACAAAAAAAATATATTCAATTTTGATTGCTGTGAATGGGTAGATGGAGAGCAGTTGCTGCTCTTCTTCTTCGTAATCAAATAGTCAATTCATCAAAGAGACTAGAATCTCTTTACCCTTCTTCCCCATGTGTTTCGAAACACCCGGCGCTTGGTTTAGCTTCTCGTTTGCTTGATTCCCGGCACTTTTCAGCGTTCCCGTCTCCGATTTCGATTTACAACAATGACTCTGATTCTGGGTCGAGTGATGTATATCAAAACTACGAATTTGGAACCAAGGAAGAGGAAGAAAGAGGGAAAATCCCTGTCAAAGCCTATTTTCTCAGCACTAGGTATGTTTTGCTTATTGAATTGCCTAGAATCTCTGGAGGCTCTGGGGTGAAATATCACAACTTTCGTTAGCAAAGTGTTGGTTCTGAGTTTCTAGTGTTCAAGTTTTAACCTTGAAATCCTTATGTTTGAATGTTTTGCCGCAATATGTAATTGTGAGGTGTGTTTTGTTCTATCTTTTATGATTTGGTTTCTCAGATTTATGGTTTTGGCAGTATCGATTTGAAGGGAATGCAAGCTGACAACTTATGCAATGTTGTTCCTCCTACCTCACGATCTACGAATTCTATTGCCCTCAAATTTTCCGATTCTTCTTCCGGAATCCCTGTGAGATTATGCTGCTGTTTCGTCCTCAAATTCTTATATTCAAGTTTGGTAGTCAATTTATGCCATGTTGTTTGAATATGGTTGAACCTGAAAGTGAAATTACTATTTTAAGTTTCAGAAAATAGTAATGTTCGCTAAGGCTTGCCTTATCTCTTGTTCATTTTACTGATACTCAGTAGAATGCAAATATCATGCTTTTTTGATTGCGTTAGGGCTTTAATTATGGTTTAGAAACCCTAAAGGAAGTCAATACTGATGTTGTGTTCCCTTCTTCATAGACTCTGGACGAGAGGGAGAGTGTAAGCAGCTGCCGGTTCATGGTTGTTTTTCAATACGGTTCTGCTGTTCTATTCAATGTCGACGACAATGATGTTGAGTCTTATCTCGACATGGTTCGTAGACATGCTTCTGGGTTGCTTACAGAAATGAGAAAAGATGGTAACCATTCCGTTACTTCTTTCTACTTGGAAACCATAGTTTTACTTCAGTAATTGTCAAGTTTTATATTGAACAGTCTGGATTTTGTTGTGTAGATTATGCTGTTAAGGAGAAGCCTTTGTTGACTGAGGATATGCGAGGTGGCCCTGATTACATTGTTCTCAGAACGTTGGATACTGATAGCATCCGTATAATTGGGAGTGTACTCGGACAAAGTATTGCATTGGATTACTTTGTTTCTCAGGTAACTTGTTCCTTCTCAGTGTCCTTAACCGATACAAGTATATATCTGTTTCACACATAGAGTGACAGATGAAAGTATGGAGAGACTGTAAGAAACTGTTTATTGTTGGAAGTTTGAGATATCTGTTTCTCTCAGGTTGATAAGTTGGTGGAAGAGTTTGCTGGAATAAACCGTGCAATGGAGAAAACCGGAACTTTCACAATGCACAGGAAAAAGCTCTTCCAACTTGTAGGGAAGGCTAATTCTAATCTAGCTGACGTGATTCTCAGAGTTGGTTTGTTTGATAGGTATTCTATTTGTGTTAAAAACAATTTCATATTCTTATATTGTTTTCTTTGATCTCTATATATGTTTTTACTCATATACAAAAATCCAAGTTTCTTGAATCTTGACTTTGGAAGTATACTCAATTTTGAACATTCTCGTGGAAACAATGTGTGTAGATAAATCAGACTCATATGTTCTGCTGTGTTCTCATAGATCCGAGATTGCTTGGAGAGAGGCTAGATATGCTCAGATATATGAGTACCTAAGAGAAGAGTACGAGGTCACTCAGAGATTCGGGAATCTAGACTTTAAGCTAAAGTTTGTAGAGGTATTATCATTACATTGCTCGGTCGATTTTGTTATCGATAAACAGTAGTCATGTTTTTGGTTTTCTGATGTGAATCTCTGTTTTCATCTGCAGCACAACATTCATTTCCTCCAAGAGGTGATGCAGAACCGACGATCAGATCTTTTAGAATGGTGCATTATCTTCTTACTGACCGTTGAAAACGTTTTATCTATTTACGAGATTGTCCGAGAATCCACAGGAGTTTCACTCTGATGCTATTTATCATTGTAGAGTACTCAAATTCTGTGAACATGAGAAAGAATTTTTCTATCAAATCTCAGAATAGTTCATTTGTTTCGATTCTCAGTTTACATCTGTAATAAAATCAGTTTGACTCGCTAGCTTGCGCAGCTTATGTCAACATTATGGTTTTGGAAATTAAGATCAATACAAATGTTATGATTCCTTCTTTGATAAGATCAATCCAGCCTTCTAAGCAAGTACTCAATTTGGACTTCCTTTGTGAGGGGCATGATTCTTTCTCCATAGAGTTTTGCAACTAAGCTAGGATTGATTTTGTAGGAAGGATCAGCTCCATTTTCTGGATCGTTGGTCGTTATGTCTTGACCGAAAATTCTGGCTTTGATCTCAACTCTTTTCTTGATTACTTCTTCAACCGTTTCATACGTCAGAAGTTGCAGCAGCTGTGTCCGGTCCTGGAAATACTCATCCAGTTTAGGAGAAAAGAAAATGCAGATTATGAAAAATGGTATTTAACATGAATCAAAATTTGAGTACTTGTTCTCGAATAGCTGTTTCATAGGCAGCGGGATTTTCACGAAACTTGGCCTCAGCAACGAATTTACCATAGTGAATTCTCTTCGAAAGTATCTGCAAAGAGAGCCAAATGAAAGTTTTTCAGTCTCAAGCCTCTTATTGAGCCAATTTGTAATGACGCATGCCAAGTTTCTTGCCTGCAAACACATTGTGTCACAGAGAGCAGCAGAACCACAATTACCATCGTCACCTGGCTTGACCAGTCTGGGAAGAAGGTGTCTGAAATACATGTTCCACACCTTCTTGTTGATGTTTATCGAATCTGCGCAATGATGCAGAACCTGGTTTATTCACAAGAGAGAAGAGAATCGTTGGTTAACTTAAGACAAGAGTTCATAATCCTTCTATTTGGGTAATATGTGTAAGTAGCACCCCGCCATCAGAATCTTGAGTACGATCTACTCATTATCTTTGTACTTCTGGATGTATTTGTAAATTATTCTGATAAATTGCAAACCTTTCAAGGCTAACATTCACCTGTGGATACTGAATCGGGGGAAGGATTGGCTCCGGCAAGCATTGTGGGAAAAAGGGATGCTCATCGGGACTCTTGTACCTGTCCACCTAATTTCAAGCAATAAAATCAGCGACAAAGAGAATATTTCTGTCACTACGAACAAACTTTGAAGCTTGGTTGATTTTTCGACCTTAGCGTGGAGCTGTTCAGTTTCTCTGACCATAAACTCGACCAAAGATCCTTGAAACCCTTCCATAGCAAAGGCATCTTCGTCATATGTATCAGCGTTGTAGCGATACTGAGCTCGCTCAAGAAGATTAAAGATGATGCTGTCCTCTTGACGAATCAAAGAGTGTCTTATGCTGTCAAGTGTCAAGCTCTCACTCTCATCCACCCGTAGCCCCCTCGAGTATCTGTAAGAAGTTCTCATCAATGCCTTATCTTAAGATAATCCAAAAAGTTAAACAACTTCAGCTAAAACACTATGCATCACAGAGTTGACAGATTGTATATATCATCATTCTACTACATAAGATTCATAAGAAAACGACAGAAAAAGATTGGCAACAAGAAGATAGTTTCTCAAACTCCTAGGCTTCTATATCCACTAAAAAATGTGTTAAGTTAATTCAAATAGAAATTGATGATTAAAAATTAAGTGGTGCTTTATCAAAAAGATCTCTCTACACATCAATCAATCTACCAACACGTTACAAGTACACAATTTTCTTTTACCGTACAGCTCAGGTCAGGACCAGGACCATGTCTGCAACCAGACCACAAAGCAGCTGAGTCACATCAGTAAACTGACAACACAAAAGGAGCAGAGCAAGACAAAGCAATTAAAAGCCTGTGGCTTTTTTTTTTTTTTTTTTTTTAAATCTCCAGTAGAAACAAGAGGTATGATTCTTTAAATCAATGACGGAAAAAGAGAAACAACTGTAAATAAACCGAACACATGGCGTGCGAAGGCTCTGGCTTTGTTCCGTAATAAGAAAAACATTACCGGATCGGCGAAGCTGCGGAGAATCGAAGGGAGAGTGACCCAGCTAGTCCAAATGTCGATTTACCCGTCGACAAGAATGATCGGACGGCTAAAAACGAAATGGGTCTAGAAGGATTCGCTAGATTGAGGCTTGGCGAATTGCAAAACGTGGTGGGTTTGAGTAGCTTAGCCTCCATTGGTGATAAACCTTCTCCCGTTAAAATCTGCGGGTGCGACCGGAGAATCACAAGACGAAAGAAAGTTAAAGCGGAGGAGAAAGAGAAAAGACAGAGGGAGGAGAGATTCGGCTGAGTAAAAACAGTAAAGAGACGAAAAATGAATATTTTCTTCAATCCGTTACAAATTTTATCCGGACAACGATGGAATCACGTGTTTAATGTTTCTTCAATTTTATTTTTCTTGGTCACAAAATATTCCTACCATTTTTGTTACTAATCATAAAAAAGGGGTATGATTTTAGCTCCGATTTTGAACACTTCCACTACAACCAGATATGAATGTGTTAATTTATACAACAAGGAATAAAATGAATAAGAATAAAAAAAGAAAACAAACCTTACTAAGGCATCTTAAAATCATCAAATTTAACGGTAAAAATTGATCACTTCTCTAAATTGGTGATTATAGAGATTAGATCCAAATAATCGGTCTCAAAACCGATCCTAGTGATGGAAACTGGAATCAAACACTTCCTCGTCTATAAAAACGTGTCTAATTCTACATAAAAAGATGAAATTTTTTTTTCGAAAAATCTTTTAAACTCGGATGAAAGTCCTATACTCTAATGCAAATTGAAACATTTCTTAACTTATGCATAATCGTCGTTGATCTATATATGTCATCATCCCTCGTCAGGATATAATTAAAACGTATGATACAATTGGGTCTTGGTTTTCAAATAGTGTCAAGGGTCTTATTTAAATTATTTTATGCGGGGTTTTTAATGAATAACAAATTCTTATGTATTTTTTGTGATCTATCGAGGTTTGAGATAACTTTGTTTCACCCCAAGAAATTATCATTCGGTGCTTTTTGGGAGAATATGAGAAATAACATAATAATGTTAGATCAGTGAAATGGAACGTCAAAACAAATAATGTCCTGCAAAATTCTTTATTTTTAAATATTAATTAAATACCAAACCATGTAATTTTTGTTTGCAAACATTTACAACACTGACATTTTCACACTACTAAATAAAAGTTTGATATTTTTACAGTTGGTATTTCATTCACGAAATTTGTTTGTCTATTATATGAGGTATAGATTGAATTCTCTTGCTGAATGTGTAATATACATTTTTTTATCATTACCATTTAATATTTCTATATAATTTATATTCTAAGGGGTGAAAATAATATATATAAAATCCACTTTATGCTGTTTAAGCCAAGACAGTAAAGAATTATGTTCAGAACTTAGTAGAAAAGAACATTTTTTAGTCACTTCAACTTAAATGTTCATCTCATCTCAAATTTTCAAATTTTTAACAATAATTATCCACTTGTTGTTAATATTTATCCAATTGATTTGTAAAAGTTTTGACATTACACCAAGATACATACCTCGGGTACAACTGACATAGTAAATAAAAATATATAATGTTTGATAAGTTCATTGTAGAAAATGATAAATAAAATGTTGCAAAGAGACCATATGATCTCTTTGATTATGATTTTATCATTAATAAAAACGACGTGAAAGTGATCGTATTGCATCAGCTCTCTCAAAGTTTCGGTGAACCCTCAACTCCAAGACCTGATTATTTGCTTTAAATTTTTATCTTTTTACTTTACTTTTTTTTCTCCACTGCTAGATCTAGCCAATATTTTTTTAATCATAATAACTTGTTAGGCAATAAATTTTACACTTAAAAAAAAAAGGTTTGTTCTTGTGATTATTTTACACAAGGGAGCAAATATAAAATTCATACGGTTTCTAACGTGTTAATAATGCATAAACACGTTACCGTTAATGTGATGTGAGTGTATGTATCAACAGAAGAAAATAATAATTTATTATATGTTTTTATATCTTTGTTTGGCACCACCGGTTTGTACAACTGGTACGTGGGTTTAAATAATTATAAACATTCCAAGTTGACTTAACATCGGTCGATAAATTAAAAAATACATCGCAAATATAACAACTAGATTGAATAATATCTTCATGTCCATAAAAAAATGACACGTAGCTAATTCGAAAGAAATATGCTTCCTCGGAAGAGTGGCATTTATGTAATAATCTCCGCAACAAAGCCTTTTTTAATGATGTTTTTGTTTAAGTAGAAGATCAACCAATCAGGGACGAACAGAAGAAACAAACTACAAAAGTATCCAAAACCAATCCCAAAACCGTAATTATCTTCAAAGTTAGGGCCAATTAAATTCTGACCCCACATTCGAAACAAAAAACCTCAAAGTTGCCTCGACAGTGGGACCCCTCTCAGGCTTTTAAATCTAACCTAATTTATAAAACAATTGATGCTTCAATTAGAAATTAAGTAGTGTTATCATCAAACTTGTAATTTAGGGTAACTATTTGGTCTTATCAAGTGTTTTAACTTTTAACATGTCCTTGATTTTCATTATTATGTTGATTTCAACCTTTTTTCATTTTTCTTCTAATTATCTTTTCTCACTCAAATTTTATTGTTCTCATTTTTTTTTCACTCCAATTAGGAGAGGATAGCTAAGATTTCCAGTCTTGTGTTAGTGGGCATGAGAAAATCATAGACCGAATATACCACATAATTAGGGTAACTATTTGGCCTTGCCAAGTGTCTTAGTTTTTAATGTTCTTGAGTTTCATTTTCTGTTGATTTTAAGCTTTTTTTTTTTACATCATTGGTCTAATTATCTTTTCAATCTTGTTTAGTGGGCATGAGAAAATCATAGAGACCAAATGTCACATAATTAATAAGCGAATATAGGTATTTTTGTATATTTGCTCGAAAGGAAGCAGAAGCTTCTCATTCTTATTTCTTAATGTATTATAAAATATATTCGTAAATTATAAGTGGGTTTGGACTGACCAAAAAAAAAGAAGAATGGGTTTGGATCAGTTTGATTGTTTAAATATTGTGTTTTTCATATATTCAACATTTTTATTTTTAATACAAAAAGGTTAAAAACTGGTGGTCTTTAAACAAAGTAGGAGAAATCAAGGGAGGGTGAAATCGTAAATTGCTCATAGGCACAATGTAGGATTTTAAAATGCTCATCTATAGAATCCCAACTGTTTTTTAGCTAAAGGAAAGTGAAAAAAAAAATACGTCTCACATTTGTTTTAAACTTCATTTTTTTTTCTTCCAAAACCTTTACATTTAATCCGTTAAGAAAAGACCCCCGCATTAAAATCACAGTTAGGTAAGCATTATCTTATCATTTTTTATTTAACAATACCGTGTAGTTCATTTTTTTTTTGGACATATACCGTGTAAATCATTTGGAAAAGAAAAATTTACTAGATGTACTAAAAAAAAATCAAAACTCTAAATTTCATATATCAACCCTAGTTTTCGGTGATTAGAGACAGGCAATCAAGAGATATTCAACAATCTCTCCAGGCAAAATCTTTGGAAATTTCAGAAAACATATTCGACTTTTTAGAAAATAAAAACCTTTGATCTTTTGCGACACAACATTTTGATTGCAAAACCACTAGAATCAAATTTGTAGATTCTAATTTTTTCTTGTTTTGTTTTCCATCGCTTAAAATTTTAATTGCAATTTTTTTTGTTAACATATCATAATATCATAATAAACTATTTTTCAACATTTTTGTCAGAGAGGTGAAGTCGTCCAATTCCGATGAACAAGACTGCAGAAGTAAACTTTAAGACTTGACTAAATGCTACTTAAATAATCGATGATAAAAATTGCCACCACATTGTTTTTCTAACATGTAATAATTGTCCATATAAAGATATCCGAATAGTCATGAGTTATTATTCTCAAGATACTTGTATCTATCCAATCTTCTAAATATGATTTAGTAGTTAGAAAAGATGTAATTTATACTGTTGTAAGTAGTCTATGGATGAAAATCCTTTTGTCAATATCACAAGATCAAATGGTTACTTGATCTTCTGCCATATTAACTCTGATATGATAAAAATGCTAAAGCACACATTAGGCATTAAGGTCTGAAGTGAACCTTTATCTCTTGGTAAATAAAATCTTTGAGGTTTCATCACTAATTACATGCTCAAATAACACAAGTCGTTGTAGTTTCTCAAGAAGTTTTTAAGAAACATGTGTTTCTAATTTGTGGATAAAACTTGAACATTAATGTCATTAATTTTCTTTGCAGGCAAAGCAAGTACAAGGAGAAAGATATGGTTTACTCAATTAACGAAACAACGTGTTTTATGTTTAGCAAACAAATGAAGACGTAAACTCGATCTGCTGTAATAGGGGAAATTAAAAAGGATTAGTATGAGGGATACAGTATTATAAAAGATAAAACTGTGTTTTCTTGTTGTTTTAGGAAAATAAAAAGGTTTTTAAAAAATATTCATCTAGGTGATCCGAACCGCACTGAATTAAAAGAAGTGAAATTTATCTTAAAAAAAATACTTTTTAATTTGTCTTACAAGGACCGACCGTACCAATACAACCATTTATATATTATGTAAAATGTATTTAAGCGACGCAATAGGCAATAATATCATATTATCATGCTGTCAAAAATAGATGCTTTTCTATTTCTTTGTCGAGTAAAACAAAAAAAAAAGGAGTAAATGGTTGTCTAAAGACAATAGGTAAAAATGAATAATAAAAGATTATTCTTTGATCGCGTCCCTTTTTTCATTCTAAAATTAACATCCCAGGGTAAAGCTAAGGAGAGAATCTAGGGGTAAAATTGTACATTGGAAATATATCTGTTTTGTACGTACTACTACTCGGTACTCTAATTGTAACCCCCAAATTAATTGTAACAAATATCACAAATTTACTCAAAATTACAAGGGTCCCAAAGTACAATGATTATTTATTTATGTAATTAATGAAATCAAAACAAATACAAATAAGTGAAACCCTACTTTTAAATGAAATTAATGTTTATTATTTAAAATATATATAAAGGTAAAAATTACCAAATTCATTGGTAAATTAAATCTTTCCCTACATTAATATAAAATAAACATCCTATATTTTTTAAAAAAATAGTCAACAGAAGATATATTTAATACATTGATAGAAAAATAAAATATAATTTATACATGTCTAATTGAGGAAAATTATTGGATTACTTTTTTTTTTTTTAAACATCATCGAACTTTATTAATGTGAAGCCAAAAGATCCTCGTGGAGGATTGTTACAATAGATCTTGGTACAAAATTATAAAAGATAAAAGGAACATTATGTGATGAGTTATTATTGGATTACTTTTTATTTGCTAAATAACTGACTCGTTTAATATGTTTCTAATTTACTTTTAACTTCCAACTAAGACAGCAAATTATTCTAACAATTAATTACCAGAAAAATTCATAAAAACCGCGCATCACATAGACTTATATATAAAATAAGATAAATTTATTCGGTTATCTATTTAATTCGCCGAAACTATTTGACGTTTATTAGGTAAAAAATGAAAGATTTGACCATTCTATTATATATAAAAAATAATAAACAAATATATAATAAAAATATAGCCAAGCTACATTGTAAAAATAACATAATGCTGAGACACGACTAAACAAACAACTAAATTTTAGGTACGTTTTTCAAAATTTGAATAATTTTGTTTTTACTTCAGAAGAAAAATCCAACGAAAACCTACAACCCATAAAAATTAATTACTAGGAACCATTTATTAGGAATTAATTGCAATCAAAAAGTTAAAATCATGAGAAGTTCACTTTAATTTTTTAAGCGTAAAAAACTAGAAAAATGTAAAATGATGAGACGCAAAAGAGAAAAAAAAAAAAAAAAAGGAAAAGG
>OVAY01000674.1:28182-48492 GCA_900406395.1 Kernera saxatilis
AAAAAAAAAAAAAAAAGAGAGACCAGATGTTGACAAATATATATCTCTGTTGTTAGAAGGGTCGTTCGTTTCATGTAATTTTCTTTTATTTATTATTATTTTTTTATTTATTTTACGGGATCTCTCTTTCTCTTTCTCTCTCTTCACCGAACTTCTCTCTCTCTTCACTCTATATGGAAAGAGAAAACACCAAATCCGAGAAAATTAATAAAAAAGAATATAAAAGCTCTTATTCTTTTTTATTTGCTTTCTTCGTTTTAAGAATCAGAGAGAAAGAGAGAGACAGATAGAGAGCTAGGTAGATAGAGAGAGAATAGAGAGAGAGAGAGTTGGCCCAGCGGATCGACGACGACGATGACGATCTGAGTTTTCTTCTCCCATGGAGTTTCGATTATTATTTCGCACTTTGTCTCCTCTCTCGTTTTAACTGTTTCTTAGATTTTCTCTCTCTTTCTCTCGGAAAAATTCGCTTTCTTATTTTTAGTATTATTATCTCGGGAACACTTTTTTTTTGGGTTTTAATAGTATAAATTTGGTTTTTATTTCTTTATTGTTCATTTTTCTCATTTGTATATTTTTGTCGCCGATTTGGGAGTGAGTGTTTCCAATTATCAACGCTGTGAAAGATTTTCTCTCTTCAAAGAAGCGATTAGAGAGGATGTGGGTCTGAGGTAAAAATCTCTACCTCCGATTTTTTTTCTCTTTTTTTTGTTTCAATTCGTTTTTTATTATTTCTGCTCTTCTTTTTTATGTTTAAAAAATTTAATCAAGTTGATTTTCCATTTCTGTTTCTTATATATTTTTCATGGATTTCTGTGATGCTGTTTTGATTTATGAATTAGGTTAGGCATTTGAATGAATCGATCCAGCTTCTGTCCTCTTTACACTGTTCATCGTACGGTGAATTTTCTGTCAGATTCTTTTTCTCTTTTAACGAATTTTTTTTTTCGGTTTATAGATTAGTTATCGAGTAAATCGATTTCTCAATGGATCATCGCTTTAGATTTAGCTTCACCAGTAATGGTGGCTTCTTTGTTTATTTCCCAGTATCTCGTAGATATCGTGGACTCCCATTTCATGGGAAAATTTTATCTAATTTTTAGAGCTACATTCAGCTCATATGTTATAGATTTATGGAGAATCTGGTTTTTGGATCTTTCATTGCATTGAATTGATTGCTTTATAAGTCAGATATGATAATTTTGGTCAGAGATCATCTCATTATTTGTATCTGTGTGTTGTGTAAATAATCTCGTCGGTGACTTTCTGGAATTGTAATTGCAGTTTTAGTACTAAACTTGATTTAAGTCTCTGGCTAATACAGTTTATTTTCTTTTTGAGGAATGGGAGAAATGGTTCATTGTGAAAGCTTCTTGCCCTCAATGAGGGATCTTAGTGAAGATTCAAACAGTTGTAGCTGGTCAATGTATTGTGGAGATAAAAATTTGCCATATGGGCAATATCAGTATGGTTTCTCAGTGAGAGCTGCAGTGGATTCTTACTCTGGATACGAGAGAGATTTTCTGAAACAAACAATGCTTGAACACGAGGCCGTATTTAAGAATCAGGTATCTAATACGCCCTCGTTTTTCAATCTTACTCAAATGGTTTGGTTTATGTGTCTTACCAAATTTGACTGACCTTTTCTTGCTTGTATTTATGTAGGTTTGTGAACTTCACCGTTTGTATAGAACACAGAAGAGCTTGATGGATGAAGTAAGGGGAAAGAACTTTATTGACCACATGAACCAGTCTGAACATACACCGGAAAGTGCAATTAAAAGTGAGCTGCCTGGATTTCTCTTGGGAAACTCGATATGTGGTGAAGCAAGCAGCTCTCGAGCTTGCAATGTTCCTATGCAAAATGGGATTATTTCAAAGGACGAGGAGGTGTTAGAGGTTAGACCGGTGAAGGTCAGGAGAAAAATGATTGATCTTCGACTCCCAGCGGATGAGTATCTCGATACTGATGGTGAAAATACAAATTGTCCTCCTTATGAGCAGTCAAAAGCAGGAAAAGAAGTTGGTGAAAAGCTGTTCCTTGAAAGAGGCAATGCTTCTCATTGGAACGATTCTTCTGGATCTTCTTTGGTTAGGAAGAACCCAAATGGATTAACTGACTTGAACGAGCCAGTCCAATGCCAAGAATCAGTACCTGGCCCTTCTTCCAGGGATATATACTCTCTTTATGGAAGAAATATTGAACATGTGCAACGCCAGTGGTTGGAAAAAAATACAAGTCAAAATGGATGGATGGTTCTAGAAGCAGGTGAGTTTTTCCATTAAGTGGCGACTTACATGTTCTTCACTTTCATTTGATTTGAAACAATCTTAAAGTGAGGTGAAACTGTTTTATGCGTGCTCCATGTTTTTTATGCGGGAAAAGTTTGGGGAAGAGTTCTTATGATGGCAGTGCATGTCTGTCACTCATAGATTGGTTTGTGGATTGTGTACTGATACAGTAGCTTCATATGTGTAGCAATCTTTTCCTATCTTCTACTCTCTGATGCTTTTCTATGGCTGCATTGTTATAGGGCATGGCAAAAGCATTCCAAGAGACAAATTATGTCTGCCTTCCCAGTCGGTACAAGTTCTTTCTAACCATGCATTTCAACCTATGGGCTATCCTTCAACTGATCATAGGAAGTTATCCAGCGAATGGGAAGCTCGTCAAAGGAATCCTGAAGTTTCCTATGACAGCTATGTGGAATCAAGTGTGGCATCAAATGCTCCAAGCTCGAGTCATGGCTACCGCCCTGAATCTGGCAGAACTTGGAGCCATTGGATTCCATCATGGGAGAACCGAAGTAGCAGCTCAGTTCAGAAATCTTTGCCACTTCAAACGAATCCATTCTTGAGTTATACACAAGCAAGAGCAGATTCAAGTTCTGAGATGAGAAGCCGTGATTTTGACGGGCTTTACCAAGGATTCTCTTCAGGGTCAAAGGAAACTGCCTTTAATTTTCCATCAGGAAACTTTAACCATCTTAACAATGGCCCAAAAGGGGCTGTTACAAATGGTTCTTTGAGTGAGGCTTTGAAGCAACAGAATCTTGAAAATCTTCAAGGACCAAAAAAGCAGGAGTGCTCTGCTGGGTTGCCCTGGATCAAACCTAAGCCCCCTAACAAAAATAAAATAACCGATGGCGGTTTGGATTTGAATGCTTCTGCAAATCAATTCATGGATGGAAGTGACGCGGGTGGTGGCTCGAATAATGTATCTTCTCAATACGGTTTGAGGTCTGATTCATTTTCTAATGACGCCAACTTGGGACAGGTTGAAATGGCTGAATCACAGAGTAGTAGAAGGATTCTTGGATTCCCGATCTCTCAGAAGCATTCTATTTGCGAGGAGCACCCTTCCCTTCTCCCTTCTTCTGTGTGTACTGATCATCCCAGAGAAGTAAACACCCTGGTGAAGAGAACCCTCGATATCAATTTGCCATGTGAAGCCTCGAATTCTGAAGCCGTTGTTGTGGATGAGGAAGAAGGTAAAAAAGCTTCCACTTACAGGCACTACATTGACTTGAATTTATGTGCTAGCGAGGATGAAGATTCTGGCTTGTATTCTAATCCAAGATTGGAAACAAAAGCAACTACTTTGATAGATTTGGAAGCTCCCCCGACTCTTGAGAGTGAAGAAGAAGGGGAGAAATTGCCAGAGAAGAGAGATGAAGAAACTTGGGGGTCAGAGAAAGGTGAAGCTGGAGACTCTGTGGATGAACTCATCAAGGCAGCAGCAGAAGCTATGGTCACCATCTCACTGTCTCACCATTGCCGTAATACTGATGAAGCTGCTTCCTCTTCGACCGATGCAGTTGCTAAGGACCCGCTCTCATGGTTTGTGAACACGATAGCGTCCTGTGGCAATGATTTAGAAAACAAGATTGATGCTTGTTTGGAAGCAAGAGATTGTGAAGGCTGCCGTGAAGAATGTTCGTCAGGGGAGTTTGATTACTTCGAGGCAATGACTCTGAACTTACCCCAGACCAAAGAAGAAGACTACATTCCGACGCCTTTAGTCCCGGAGTATCTGAAATTCGATGGTACGGATTCTATGGGCATCACAGCTAACCGGCCAAGGAGAGGACAAGCAAGACGAGGAAGACCAAGGCGGGATTTCCAAAGGGATATTCTCCCTGGGCTTGCTTCTCTGTCTAGGCTCGAAGTAACCGAAGATCTTCAAATGTTTGGGGGACTGATGAAAGCCACAGGCTACAATTGGAACTCAGGAGTGGCCCGAAGGAGCTCAAACCGAGGTGGGTCTAGCCGAGGAAGGAAACGACTGGTCAGTAACATTAACAGAGCTCCGGTTTGCTCGTCTTTGGAGCAGCCAATGAATAACAACAGTGTACAAATGGTGGGACTGGAAGATAGGAGCCTTACGGGATGGGGAAACGCAACCAGAAGACCAAGGCGACAAAGATGCCCTGCAGGTACTCCCCCAACTGTGATCTTAACATAGAGTTTTTCATGAAATAAATCCGATTTTCACGATTTGAGGAACATTATAGAGGGAAAAAAAACACCAAAGAAAGTTATATGGATAAAACTGATTCAGCGTTGAAGAAAAGAGAGTGATGTTTTATTATTATCAATCACCCCATGTTTGTGGGTGTTGGTTGCCCTTTGTATATCTTGTCCTCTCTTAGAAGGGCCAAAGAAAAAGAAAAACATGATTGTTTTATATTAGGCTGGTTGGTTATTACAAAATCTGCATCTCTGTTTTCTATTGGCTCACAAAGAATATGTATATATTCCTACATGGCTCTAAGTCTCTAACTAACCAATGGCCGTTAAGAATCTATGACATGTTCATAACTCGTTAATCTGTAATAATCTGATTCAAGAGTTAGATTCTGGAAATTCCCAAGAAATCTGTAGATTTCCTCTGCTCCCAAACGGGATTCTTCCCCAGCTCCAAATCTAAAAACTTTTTTATCGATCTCAATCGCGCTGTACCCAGGAACTTTCTTGAGATTCGAACTCTTCATAGCCGATCTCATTCCCCTGAACTCTTCCCATTCCCCTTCTTCAGCATAAATATTGGACAAGAGAGTGTAATATCCCGTATCGTCGGTAACAATATCCGAAAGATCGTTTTTGATGGCTTTGATGATATCCATTCTCTGATGGATTCTGCACCCATTGACCAGAGAACCCCAAACGCTAGCATCAGCTAGGAAAGGCATCTCCTTGATGGTTCTATATGCTTCTTTGAGATCACCAGAACGGCTCAAAAGGTCGATGAAACAGGCGAAATGCTCTGAGTTTGGTAAGATGCCAAAACTTTTCATCAGGTTAAAGTAGAATTTACCTTCTTTGACGGAACCAGAGTGACCACAAGCTGACAGAACGTTCATGAAGACGACTTCGTTAGGTTTCGTTCCAGATTCCACCATTTGATTGAACGTAGATATGGCGGATCCTATACGTCCGTGCATTCCATAGGCATTGATCATACTACTCCACGACACAATGCTCCTATTCGACATGGCTTTGAAGACTGTTTCAGCTGCGTCGAGATCTCCACATTTCGCATACATGTCGATTAGAGCTGTATCAGTGAAAAGATCCTTTAAACCGCAAAGAATGAGCTTGTGGTGAACCCATTTCCCTTTCTCCAGTGAACCTATACTTGAGCACGCTTGGATAACCGCCAAAAATGTAACTTCATTCGTCTCGAGATAGGTATGATACATATAGTCGAAGAGATTAATTGCCTCTAAGGAGTTACCATTTTGAGCAAACCCGCAGAGCATTGAGTTCCATGTCACAACACTCCTACGTTTGATATGATCAAACACCATGCATGCTGAATCCACAAGTCCGCTTTTAGAGTACATGTCTATCATCGAGTTCTGCACAAATTCGTCTGAAACATCCGTCCTTATAACATGTCCGTGAATCTGTTTCCCTAGCCGGACTAAACCAGCATTCTCGCATGCTGAGATTGAGCTTGCCAAAGTGAACGAGTCCGGTCTAATTTCCCGTGTAACCATCTGTCTAAACAAGCACAATGCCTCAACCAGCATACCTTTGTGTGCATATAGAGATATAAGAGAGTTCCATGACACAATGTTTCTATCACCAACCGCGCATAAAACCGTCTCAGAGTCGCTTAGTCTCCCGCATTCAGCGTACAGCTCGACTAAGGCCGGAGAAAGGGACTCGTACTTTGGATCCAGCTCTCGTCTAACTGCAAAACCATGTACTGACTTGCCTTCTCTAATCAACCCTAACAATCCACAAGAGCTCAAAACGCTGTAAAGGGTAACCAAATTCGGCTCAAATCCATACTTTATCATCTCACTGAAACTTCTCAATGCCTTTTCAGAGAACCCACCGCGGTTGTAACTAGAGATCATAGCTGTCCACGAAACAGCATTCTTCTTGACCATCTTTTCAAAAACTCTCTCCGTGCCAAACAAGTCCCCACACTTACTATACATTGTAAGCAGAGAGTTGCAGAGTGTTTCATCAAAATCAAACATTTTCCTCGTTATCTGGCCATGGACTGACCTGGCGATCCTCAAGCATCGAAGCTCAGCACATACTTCGACCACGCTCATCATCGTCACAGCATCTGGCTCGACACCATCATCCACCATGCACTTAAACATCCTCAATGCTTCCACCACCTCACCATTCTCAAGACAGCTAGAAACAAGAGTACTCCAAGCAACAAGGTCTCTAACGGGCATTCCATCGAACACCTTCTCCGCATCACTTAAATTCCCCGTTTGACCATACATACACAACAAAGACGTCTCTATCACAGCGTCCTCGTTTACACCACTCTTGATAATCCTCCCGTGGACTTTCTTACCAACACCCAGATGATCCTTCGAACCCGCACAAGCCCTCAAAACAGATGGAAACACGAACTTGCTGATCTGTGTCTTCTCCAAAACCAACCTGTGGTACAAATTAATGGCGGTATCGAGTAAATGGCACCAGACGTTGCATTTGATGAGAACGCCGTACATGAAGGAGTCAGGGTAAGGAAAGGCTTCGAAGACGAGCCTCGACGAGTCAGGAGAACCCATGAAAGTGTACGATTCAATGAGCTTCGTCACTGGAAGAGGGTCACGACGGAGACGGCCAGTGACGAGGAGGTGGGCATGAAGCTGGGTTACTGTTCGCAAGTTCGAGCATGATCTAAACAATGGCATGTACTGCGTCATCTTCAGCTAAATCAATCAAGAACATTGACTGAAGAGGGAGAGAGAAAAAGTAGATCTTTTTGGGATTTACTGCTAAGAAATGGATTATTAACAAGATTCAAACATAGATTACATTAAAAACTACGACAAGGGTTTCATTGCTCCCAGCATCAACACAAAAGGGTAGCTAAAATCTGAGACAAGCATGAAAGAATAAACAAATATTGCACAAAAATCAGCAAACATACAAATGACTGGATAAAGTAACCGCCTTGATGATTTTTCACCCATTGGGATGAGGTCTGCTTCATGGCCGTTGATAGACGTATTTGGTTCTTGGGTCAACGATTAGACCTTTTCCTCCGTTAACTTCAAGATCATGCCTGCCAATTTTCACACAACACTCAGTAATCACAACATATCCAGGACTGAAGAACACTTTAGAGAGTGAAAGAGTAGTGAACTTAACTGGAAAACAAAGTCTGGGATTGTCAGTTGCTCGCGGGGAACATATTTGAAAAGCTGCAGAAGTCGATCCGCATATACAACTTTCTTCCAAACCTTTATCGGGTTTTCCGGATGCAACAAGAAGAATACAGAGCAAATTAGAAGAATGACTTTAACTCTTGGGGAAAAGGCTGGGACTTTGAAAGAATTCAGGAGTTTACCACATTATCCACAAACAACTGCATAGCTAAGACTGTCGCCTTCAAGTGGAAAGTTGGATGCAGAACATAGATTGCCTGGACGAAGCAAAGATGATCAGGATTAAAACAAGGAGGAACCTTCCCTAATGAGGTTGCATAGGTGCCATTTCATACCTGAAGATTACGCTGGTGTTTGCGACCAAGTATCTGTTGTAATCTTTTCATCCATCCTAAATCTGGTTGGCTGTTTATTTGCATGTAAATTCCAACCCGTAAAAGCAAAAAACTTTATTGCAGTTTATAAAGCGCTAGGGTTTTTTTTCCACTAAACAAGACTAAGAATCAACTTACACTTGTAAAGATGCTGCAGAATGGAAATAGACAATCGAGTAAGGCTTTTGTATCAAAGGTTCAAATTCCTGTATATTTGTACCAATTGCAGTATCGTCAGACACCAAATAATGTCAAGAAAAATCGATATAAGATAGTATTCAAAAGACAGAACTGGTGTATTGGAGTGAGTTGGAGAACCATCAGGGCATGTGATCACTTGCTTACCTTTACAACATAAAGCACAAAACGCTCCAGATCAAGACATCGCAGTAAAAAGTGAGCTCCTACAACAACCATTACAGGATGACCCTCAGTGTCAACACCACCACGGTAGCTGAAGAAAGAAAACAGAAAGGGCTTTGTCAATATCTGTGTAGTCATTAGTCATTGGCTTTTGCAGGCCAAAAGGCTAAGAGAGGAATAAAACCAAGGACATAGAAGCCATACACAATTTTCATCTCTGCAATTTCTGAAAGGTTGAGAGAATTAGCTTTTGCTAGGTAGCGTGAATGAAGCGAGTATTCCTCTGCAGCAGAGAGAGGGGGTCCCCCCAGATCACCAAATCCTAGCAATTTAACAAAATTGAATCCACTCTGTGCTTGTGCAGTCTTCTCCCACTGTTCTTTGCGCCTTTCATCTGGATCTTTGATTAAAGACATGAAGGCGGGATCCAAATATGAATCAAGATGATTCGAGTTCCTGAAATCATATGGGTATCAACAAAGTGCAAAGAGGGGGGGGGGGACAATAAAGTGCAAAGAGTGAAGCAGTCAGAGCTCACCAACCTTCGTACCAAAGCAAGATCAGTGGGAGGGCGCACGACTAGAGCTGGAAAAGATCTGGCTGGAGGTTTATTTGGCAGCGCCTGTATTCTGATTTTACGTTCGTCTATAACTGTCTCACCATTTTCATCCCCAACATCAGCAGGGAGCTTTGAGAAGGCAACTTCTTCCTCGTGCTCGTCTCGAGGAAAGTAAAGTGGAAGTAATCTATAATTAGAGAGTCAAATTTTAGCAATGGTCGACATTGCTTCTGCATCACATAACTATAAGCAATTATGGTATGTGCACTAATATCCAATTAGAAACAATTACATGCGATGGTCTTTATGAGAACAATTCTGAAAGCAACGGTTAACAGAAAATGAGCAAATAGACTATTGAATTTAATATACCTTTTGTATATCTCTGTATCGGAGGATGTGGTGGTACAGAAAACAACGGCACTGATTTTATCTTTCTGCTTCTCTAGAAAGCGGCGTACAGTTCCTGAAGACCGCGCACAATACACAATTTGGAAACATGAAAGTCATATATCGAAAGCAAATAGACTGTTCAAGAACTGTCTTACTTATGGCAACATGAGCAGCTGGTTCCCGGGGATAGTTTTTGGCTTCTGTGTATATACAGCCCATAGCAATACTGTAATGTTATATGCAAACCAAAATCGAGTTCTTGAGTTTAGGAAACAACAAAAATTACAAAAGTACGAAAGAATCTGATTGTTGTAAATAAAATAAGGAAAAACGAAGAATTGCACTTCACCCACCTTTGAAGCCCATTATCTATGAGAAGCTCCAGACAAGATCTATAGCAGTGACTTAAAGCATTCTCAGCAGCTGTATGATACTTTACTGCATACTTGGGTCCTACTGTATGGATTACCCTCCTGAAACAAAAACCAAACAACATTTTTTGGAGTTAGGGATCACGGCACAAACATATTTCACAGTCCAAACTAAAGTGACACGGAATGTTTGGTTTCAAGAGACAACATGCCTCTCCACCGTAATTTTGAAAATTTCCCATATATCACAAGACGTACTCACACAGCACAAAAAAAAACTGTATACAGTCAACAATGAAGCAGCTCTATGACAGGGACAAGGATAGTTGAAGAATAGAGCAGAGTGCATTTCTTTCTTTTTTAGTCTCCTAGGTATACATGGAATTTATCTTAAACCATCTTCTCCATCCCTAATTACCTCGCTGGAAGATCATAGGCATTTGTTACTTTCGCCATCCCGGTCCGGCATCCACCCTGTCAAGAAAGAAAGAGTAAGCGAAAATTCATCTTTTGCGCAACCATCTAAAAGACAATGTACAATATAATGCCTTTTTTTATTAACACCTATAAAACTCTGTTCTAGAAAATAGAGAAGGAAAGATTTTGTACCAATGTAGCACATTGTTCTGCAAGACCAGGTCCAGCAGCCACATGTAGACCAGGACTGCTATGCGCCTCATCCAAGTTCTGTCCTCCGATTCCAAGATAACATCAAACGACCCATATAAAGAGAAATTTACTTACCCGCAAGCAAATACAATTCCCTGACATCAGCTTACCTCATTTGTCGAATTCACAACAGCATCAACCTCAAGGTTCCACGGTTCCCCTCTCCACAGGTAGATTTTGGAGTTAATCTCGTGATCAACAGGAAACCTAGATACCATCCCATTGCCGCTGCTTCCTGCTTCAGAAGACGAAGCCAAAGGGTTTGCGTAGCGCGGATTAGAATGTGCTGGATCTCCCGTTTCACCCTCAAGAGATGACCTCTGCTCAACATCACTCCATCTTGGAATTTGATCTAAAGTCACTACGTAATCACCACTCTCTGTTGGAGTTCCACCACGAGTGGTTGTCGCCGTGGGCACGGCCTGATACATCATTGCAGATCAAACCAGAACCACCTTCTCGTTGCCCCCTCCCTAGAAAGAGGGTTTGCTTGGCAGATTAAGCTATCGTGTCAGAAAATGGTGCCAAGACTTTGTATGTTCCAGTCAAAAGCTCATTCACTGGAAATGGGAGACCAAAGGAACAATCATTAACATGAAGAAAAGCTGAAATTAAGTCAGCAAGTTGGGAAATTTCCAATGCCCAAGTAGGATCACGTCGACAATTACCATCAGACACTAACAAATCATCGAAATTAGATAACCAGATCGTACTAACAATACAATTCAAAAACCTAATAATTCCAGATCAACCATAGTCACGACTAAAATCAATCTAATCCCGAGAGACGAAACTGACAAGAAGGTAAACAAAAAAGCAACAGCAAAAGAAAAGCTAAAAGCTTCAGATATTGAAAATTCTAATCTAAAGCGTTGAGCTTTCACAAAATTCGACAAAAAAGAAAAGAAACCGAGAGGTCGTCAGATTGAGGATTCAAAGCAAGGCCCTTACCTGAAAATTTTGATCAGAAAAGGAATCGAAAAATTAACCTAATCTGAATTCTACTTCATGTGCCCACGAAGGGAAGCTAGAGAGAGAACATGTTTTTCTACAACTGTGATAGATGGATCGATGAGGCAGCGAAAACATCAAACAGCTCCTCAGACAATAATAAAATCAAACCCGAAAAAAAAAAAATTATACGAAATTGGGTTGTCGTCTAGGCGAATATACCTCAGATCAAGCCCTCTTACTCATCTAGAAGGTTTAACAATCAACCGCGAGAAAAAAAGAAAAGAAAAGAAAAGAAAAAAACAGATTCCCGGAGTCAGAGCCGTTAAAACCGTCGTTTCACTGTGGCTTGCAAAATTGATAATTTTCGATTGATGTCAATGGATGTCAATGGCACGTGCACATTCGTCAATTTTCGATTGGCTACTTCATTTATCTTACCAACTAAACGACGCCGTTTCTTCCTTTTCTCCGACATCTTCTTTTGCGTTTTGCCATTAAAACTTAAAAAAGCATCACGGCGGATCAACGAGGGAGAGAGAGAGGCTTCTTCTTCTCCTTCTTCTTCTTCTCCTTCTCCTCCCCGTCTCGATCTCCGCTTCGGCGCATCTGGGGACCTAATTTTAAAGGTTTAACGGTAAGTAAAGTTCAATCGCCGTAAATTTTCATCTGTTACGGAACCTAAATATCCGAATTTTAAAACCTAGATTGCTCTTTTGATCTATTGCGTCTGCTGCATCTAATCAAATGAATTTCGATGTGGTGAGGGGCTCGAACCCGCAGCTTCCGCCTTGAATAAACCTTTGTTTTGATGGGGAGTTACCCTGTATCGTACATTAAGCTTTCGAGGGGAAATTTTTTTTTTTTTGTTCGCTATTCTTCTGATCTGTATTATGTTCATGTCCCCAATAAATGTTGGTTGTAACTCATAACTGGGGTCCCTTGAATTCGAAAACAGCTTTGACAATTTATATATGAATTCTCTTATTCAGATGTTAATGCTCATCTGCTGAAATAGAATAATGCTACACGGGCATATTCAATGTTATTCTGAAATGTGGGCTTTTGTGAACTTTTTCAGCTTTACTGATTCCTCTTCACTTTTCGCCAGGTTCCTAAAATGATGGATGTTAGTCAAAGAAGGTCGTTTCAATCTGGGAGAGTTACTGGGTAATGTTGGTACACTGGCTCAGGATTATAAACTTTGGTGATCATTCTCAGTCTTTAAGTTTGATCAAATGTGGAGCTTTGCGTCGAATGTCATTGGGAGTATGGGGCTTAAGAAGTCCCCTAAAGATCCAGCTCAGGCCTCTTCCCATTGCTCAGACGATGAGGTTTCAAATGTCAGCAGGGATGAAGAAGGACTAGAATGCCCCATATGTTGGGAGTCTTTCAACATTGTCGAGAATGTTCCTTATGTCTTATGGTGCGGTCATACTCTTTGCCAAAATTGTGTGTTTGGGCTCCAATCTGCTGTCTTGAGACTCTCAAGCCAAGATATCAGGATTCCGTTCTTCGTCTCGTGCCCGTGGTGTCAGTTGCTTTCATTCAGGATTGTCTACAAGGGCAATCTAAAGTTCCCTCGGAAAAATTTCTTCCTTCTCTGGATGGTTGAGAGTCTGAATGGTGACAGGACAAGCCACGGCTCCTTGGTTAGCGATAACCAGCAATCGGTATTGTCTCCCAGGTGTAGCATGTCTCTGGGAAGCCACTGCAGCAACAGCAACCTGATTGTAAGGCCCGTTGTGCGTAACCAGTCTCCAGAACTTTTGCCACATCATGATGGCCATAGTAGCCAACCAAGCAGACAACAGTTCTCTTTTCACAAATCTCTGGATTTCTTCATCTCCTTCACCTCCAAGTTTCCATTTGTGATAATTTTCCTTCTGATCGTATTCTTTGCTATACCCGGTAGCCTCATCATTCTTGCCCTTTACTTCCTCCTCACGATTCTTCTAGCAATTCCATCTGGTATGGTACTATATTTTGCGTACCCTATTCTGGAAAGGTTGGTAAATGAGATAACATCATGAGAATGATACTGAACGCGTAACTCATATTCTCGGTTGCTCGGCCCATTCTGTGTGGTGTGATTAACAATGCAGCCCTTTTTTAGCTCTTGGAGTCTTTGAACCTTTCATGATTTATGGTAGTTTTGCACCTTTTTTTTTTTATTATTACTTATTGCAAGCTTGGTCATTGTAACTGTGATTTTGAACTCTTGGTTCTAGTTCTGTTGTACAACTTTCTGAAGTTTTGGTTTGCAGATTTGTGCCATAATGAATTATGTGTGTTATCTCTCTAATACGCTATAGCCAAACACCATAATTGTGTCTGCACTTTAAGAATGTTTGGCTTTACATATCCTGTAACTTGCAGGATTCAGAGACATGTAGAGGGACTCCGTCCAGTTGTTCTCATGAGGTTTGCTTTCTCCTTAACCTTCAACTCTTCCTTCACTCGACTCTCATATGCATGTTCTCTTGCACTCGCAACGATGATTTCAATGCTTTCATTTTCGTCCTTGAACCTCTGCATCGCCTTCAGCTTTGTCTTCTCTATTCCTCTCTGCAACATTCAACACATCGATTGGCTCTATAGCTATGCAAGAATCAGTTTTTGGAACAGAGGAATGAGAGAAGGAAGAGGCACCTCTGTTCTATGAAGCTTTCTCTTTGCCTTTTTCCTCTTCTTGTCTTCCCATAACAGAATCTTCTCGCTTAGCTTCTCGTACCTGCAAATCTTGAACCCATTAGGCTCTTAGCTGCCTTCCAAGCAAATTTTATCTAATGAACCAACATCTGAACAATACGGCAAAGAAAGAAAAACGTAACACACTTCTTCTTTGCTTTGGCGATCTCTGTTTCCTTCCATTGATCCACCGCAGGCCCCATAGGTAGAGGTTTTGCTTGTTGCTCCCTGTTTCCATTCATAACACAAGAGTTTGTTCAGAATCGGATCTTGAAATCTTAGATAGTCCGTGAATTAATATATATATATATATATATATATATATATATCGAGTAGAGCTTTACCTTGAGAAATTGTCCAAATCAGAGCACAGCAATGGAGAGCTACGAAAGACATACATTTATAGATAGATATTGCATTTGGACGACGCAAGGAAGGTGTAGTTTGTGAAAGGCTGCTTAAGCAATACCTTACCCTTGATTCAAGGCTTCAATTCCATAAGCTTAGGTCTCACAAAGGGTTTCTTAAAACAATTCCCTTTTAGGAAGTCTAATTCATAGAGATTAGCCACTTTAATAGATTCCTTGTCTCAGAAGAGAAATTCGCTAATATGTAACCCTTTTCTCTTTCTTTCTCTGCTTTTGAAAAAGTTTATAAATTTATGAGATTTGTTAAGCAATTCATGCTAGTTATGGGATTTTCCTACATAACATATAAAATTAATTTTGTCTTTATTTCGAAAACACCATAACATACTAACCAAACCTAACATAGAGTAAACACTAGCAGAGTTTTCTTTAAGCACAAGCCGGAGCGTTGAAGTCTTTAAGAGAAACAAAAACGATGGAATCTTGTTTAACATATATCGGCGTGGACGAGTCAACCAACTTAGGTTTCATCTCCGGAATATCCTCAGATTCCGTTAATCTCAACGCCTTTCCGTTAAGCAAAACGACGTCACTCTGAATATCACCGTCCATGGGAGTCAAGTGATACTCCTCTCTCTTCCTCAAAGAGACTCTCGCATACTCCTCCATGTACACCTCGTAAGACTCGGTGTTGGACAAATTGATGATAACAAGCGTGACTCCTGAATGTTGTCGTGCGCAATGAGCGTATACGCGTAGATAAGGACTTGTATTGTGACTAGGTCGAAGCACCCTTGAGCCCATAAGACGATGCCATAAGAGAGCACCGTAATAGTCAGGGTTTGGGATGAAAGAGGTTGTGTTTAAAAGAGCATAGTTCCCACCAACAAGTGCTTGTCTACAAAACACTTTATGGTTATACTTTGATGTCATTCCAAGCTGATCAATGTACCTGCAACAACAACAACATCACATCCTAACCAATTCTGAAATAGGGATTGAGAAAAGTTTAGAGCTTTTTGGTTTTACCAGAATCCATTAGCAAAGGTGTGAGAAACGTCTTTCCCGCCGCTATTGTAAGCACCACCAGCTTCACCAACCCACGCTCCAGCCCATGGACCGAACCGGTCTATAGTGTTGGACACATCTTTGTACGTCTGAGCTACTTGGCTCAAGAAAAACGGATCTTGAATCTTGTCAATCAGCGTCTTGTCAACACCTGCGCCTAAGTTGTAGATATGGTGTGTGAGTCCATCCACAACGTCAGGACCAGAGTGAAGCAGAAACTCGTTGAACCATTTCTCATCGTAGAAACCAGCTGGTCCTAAAACCTTAGGCTGAGTTTTCTCATCTGGATAAAGCTTCTGCACCACTCTCTTCAGCTTCTTCATGTCCTCTGCGTACTGTTTCGCTTCCACTCTCGCCGATACTCCAGAGGAACAAAGCTCGTTTCCGAGCTCATACGAATCGATCTTATAACCCTTTTTGATTGAGTATTTCATTAGATCGTATGAGTTCTTAGCGTTCCAATCTCCAATCCAAAGTCCTTCCTCTGTTTTCGACTTCTTCCTCTCGAACAAAGCGTTTAGACCAAACGTGACTTTAGCTCTGTGTATAAAATCAAGAGTGAATCCGGTTTAGCATTAACCAGATCCGGTTCTGTCTCAGATTTGGTAATATGTTTGAAGACGTACCCGGTTTGATTGAAGAGAGAATGAAGCTGATCCCATCTCTTCATTTGAAGACAACCTTGAGTGAAACCGAACAATCCGTCGTCGTTTCGTTTGAAATCGGAGCACTCATTTACAGAATTACCAACTTTGTACAAAACTTGATCTTGTAATGATCCTCCAACTCTTATTCTCATTTCCCCAAATGCTGTTTTTAATTCATTTATAGTCACAATTTATCAATAATTTAAAAAGATGCAACACAATCAAAATTAAAGCTCTTTACCTTTGATGGCATTTCGAAGTATAGTATTAGACAGATCCTGAAAAACAACGAAATTCCCAACTAGAAAATGAGACTCTATTTTAATATTTATAATATAAAGATTTCATATAATGTACCTAAAAGCCATACCAAATTGTTGAGACCAGATCTGCCCCAAGGACACTGGCCATAGTCACATTTGTCAGTGGGCCACCAATCGAGAGTGGCACAAATGAAATTATCATCAGTTTTGGCTATGGAAGTCACAGCTTCAATTTTAACATCAACTCTTCCTCTTCTTCCTTCTTCTTTTCCATTTGAAACTGATGCAAATATTCCACATATCACTATTATCACTAACAATCTACTCTTTGCTTCCATTTTTTTCAGCAATACAGGAAAAAAAAAAGAGAGTGTTGAAGAATGATGAAAGGAGTGAGAATAATCGAGTATTTATAAGAGGATTTAGTTATTGCTTATATAACAATTATTATTGTTGTTGACGGTAACAAATCCTGCTACTCTTTGCAGATTGTATTCTCTTTTCCCAGATTTTGGGACATATTGTTATACAATATCCACTACGAAATTCACCTTTTCTTTTTCTTTTTGACAATGTCTTTTCTTTTTGGCTTCAGATCATTGCTAGTTCTTTTAAAATAAAAATAAAAATAAAGGGAAGAAGTAGGAAGTATGTAATACAATTCAAACCCAAAAGATACACATAATTCTTTTTCTTTTACATAGTTTTATATGGAACAAAGAGCAAATTCTTTGCTTTTTTTTTCCTTAAAGAAAAACTTTAAAAGCCTTGCGCTTTTCTTACAATTACAAATGAAATGTTTTCCATACCATTATCTTTAATTATTTTTTTCTAATACAAAATATCCGTAGGTTGTTAAGATACAATTTTTGTTTTGAATAAGTTTTAACGATTTATTTCAGTCGATATTGACATAAAAAAAAAAAAAAAATTATTTCTCTCTGCTACATCATCATTCATTGAATTCAATTTGTTTTTTTTTTTAACATTTGTAAATATTACACACTAAATCCTCATACACTTGGGTTTGTGTATCACTTTCGATGCTTTCGGCTCTTCTTGCTTTGCATCTATTTTGCTACATCTCTTGCACAAACTGTTTATCGGCCATGGAGGAAGGTTTATGGACCACCAAATTACATCACGACCCAACATCCAATTGAGAAGGCCCATATACATCATAAAGCCCATCCTTATTTAAATACAAAGCAATCGAGACTTTAGAGAGAGATGCAGCTCCCAAATTAATGGAACTCATGTGTTACTCTTGATCCTCAACCTCCTGTCTCGATCACACCAATGTATGGAAACCTTTTCTTTCTTTCTTTTGAAATAAGATTTTCGATACAGTAGAAAATAAAGGGAAGTAAAAGAGCAAGATCCTTGGCAAATAAACTATTTCCAAGCTTGTTTCTGCCTTATTTCCATAATCGATAAGCCCAAAAACAAGCATGGAAATAGCTATCTAGTTTTGCTCATAACGTAGTAATACAAAACGAACATCAAGAAAGTAATTAAAACAAGAAAGATTTACAAGAAAATTGAGAAGAAATCTCTCGCTGGAGCCCTAGCTAGCTCTTTTCTTGGACCCAAGAAATCTCGTTTTTCTTCTCTATACAATATAAAATTGGGCGTATAACAAGAAAGGGGTTTCAGTTGTGAAGTGGGTTTGGACCGGAAGGGACGAGTCTTTTGTCGACGCCGTACCTTTGGTCAATCTCCGGCGGAGGAGGCGGAGGAGAGAAAAGCGGTTGTCTACTGCTTCTGTGGATTCTTTCGAGCTCAATGCACATAGAGCGTGCGTAAGGACGAGAGAAAGATTCACACGAACGGTGAGGATAAGAGTAGTACACGTGTTGAACCCTCGGGTTGGCTCGGTGGGTTCGGTTTGTCCAGTTTCTTGCTGCTGATGCGGTCGTAAGAAGGAAGAAGACGGTGAGGAAATGGATGATATTGATCGGACGGTTCCGGTTACTCGGCATTGTTGTCGTGAATGGAGAAGAGAGAGAGAGAGATATCTTTCTGCCTTGTATTTGTCCAATAGAGGAAGAGAAAGAGAGATTCTTGGAAAAAGAAAGTTGAGTGAGAGAAAGAGAGAGAGAGAGAGAGAGAGAGGGAAGATATTGGTGAATTGTGAACTGAGAGTTTAATGCTGCATCAGAGGATATGTATGATTATGATAAAATTTTGAGGTAAAAATAAGAGGGTAAATTCGGCAAATGTCAAAAAGATGGGTCTTTATCGGAAAAGGTACATTTTCTATATATCCATAAATGTCAATCCGTGACCTTGTACATTCCGAACCATAAATTTTACTTTTCTGTAGTTTGATTTGTTCAGAAGAAAAGTGTGAAGGATTATCACCATTTTGATATGGAAATAAAAGAATGAATATCCAAAAAGAAATCCAAAAATTTACAAGAAGTTAAATCGTAGCTTATAATGGTTGGTTTCGTGGACCTCAAGTTATCTTCAGTGCTGTGCAGAATCTAAGCTTCACTTAAAAGCTCTGTTTTGCTTGCACATTGTTTGTTACATTACTTCAACTCTGATAACACTATCCATGCTCTACACTTGACAAGTCAAAAGCCAAGAAAGAATGTTGCGCAGCCATGGCCCTTCTTGTCTTGTTTTAGACTTCTCTACTCGGTGTCCAAAATCTTCAAACATCATCAGATGTTGTCCAACAACAAAAAAACATCTCTGAAGTAAACAAAATGCTTCGAGCCTTCGACTTTGTGTCACCAAAACCGAAAGCTAAAACAACACACTGACACATACGACTACTAGAATCAGCACAGATCAAATAGTTGAAGAAGTCGTAGTGCACGTTCGAGAAGGAAGAGGAAAATGAACCAGGGGTGATATTGGATCCTGCAAAATATCACAATGTCCTTTATTAACTTTCTCATACCGAGTAATTTGGTGAAATCAGGAATTAAAAGATAAAAGGTCAGAGATCGTTCATTTTCTTGACCCATTATTAGTACGGCCCATTGTGATATGTACACCTTCGGCCCAAATATAACCAGTTAAATAATCAAGGGGGGTTCAATATGGTAAGATTTTGGATATGCAAATAACCGTTAAGAAATCAGAGATCTAAAGAACTCATCCGATTCAAGTAATAACCTGATTAATGTAATATAAACGCAACTACGCATGTAATTAATAATGGTAAAAATATTATTCTCGTGGTCTAATATGTTTTTGTCTATTACGTGACATGGAAGCGAAAAAATTGAGTTTACGAATTTGATTTGTTCATTATATTGTTTCTGTTTCTGTTTTATTGGAATAGTTTTCTTAATTTTTCCCTTCTATACGAAACGGAATTCCCATTCTTTTCTTTTTAATTTTTTTTTTTATGACAAACTTACAGTTATGTTTTTCTCACATTAATGATAATATTTTCTTAAAGGACATACACAAACAAAACTCCATTATAAACCCAAAAAGGCACAATTTAAAACCAAATTAAACATAATAATTTGTTTTTCGTTTTAGACTGAAAAACCTAAAAACCAAAGTAAATATGAATCGATATAAATGTGCTTTAACCAAAAAAAAATCGATATAAATGTGGTTTTAGCTTGGTAGATAATTTTCTTCTACCGAATAACCCTAAACACGAATAACCCAAAACATGTATTGAAATAAATTACGTGCATTTAATATAAAAATATACTAATAAGCACGATAAATAACTACATTTAACCTTTTCTAGAAAATAAAACTAACAGGCATTGTAATTGTTTTTCTGTTATAAAATGTTTGTTTATTGGTTAATTGAGGCTCCGAATGGAGAAAGCGGATCTGGCGGATCTGGCGGAGCGGATCAAGCGGATCTGGCGGACCAAGTGCGGATCAAGCGGATCTGGCGGAACAAATGCGGATCAAGCGGATCTGGCGGAACAAGTGCGGATCAAGCGGATCTGGCG
>OVAY01000675.1:0-48471 GCA_900406395.1 Kernera saxatilis
TTGATTTTATGGTGAGGTGATGTTATTGACTACTTCAAACGAACTTGCTTCAAGCTCTCTTCCCTTTCTCAAGCCGTTGCACCTATGCTTCCAAACTTAGCTCCGCACCCTATGCTAAGTTTGCGGGGGAGTATTAGAGAGTCTTTAGAACAAGCCCAATTGTTATTCCAACAAGCCTAATGATGTGTTTAAAAGCCCATGTATTTAGGGTTTCCTTCCAAGTAGATTAGTATAAATATTGATGTTATGTGAATATTGAATGTAACTTTGAGAGTCCATCATCCAACCTTTATGGAATCAATCTAAAATTGTTTTTGATCTTGGTGACAATCTAAAACTTTTTCCTTTGTTTACTTTCTTCATCTAATAAAGCTCTAAGAGCTATTTCATTTTCAATATCAAATTCTCTTTTAATAAAGCTCTTTGAGCTTAGAATCTATTTTGGTCTTGGATTATCTACGCAATCATTATTTGTACCTGCGTACGGCACCGCCCCGTACTCGCCCACGAAGTTGAAACATGCAGCCTCGCTCTTCAAGACTTCTACATGCATTTTAGACATATTCATCAAGTTCATCAGCACAAGATAACTAAAAAGACAACTGCAAAAGTGCAATAGAGAACTTCTTTATATTAATACCAGTGGAAGCCATCACGATGACAAGCAAGAAAACGGTGAAGCTAACGGAGTTGATGAGGTTCTTTGCCATTTCTTTTGTTTTTTTTGCTTTGCTTTTTCTAAAACTCAATTTTTTCTTCTTTTTCTCTTGGGTGAGACAAATCCATATGCGTGGTGATCTATTTATAGTCAAAATTTTGTAACTTGGTTATAATTGTTTAATCCCTTTCTATTTTCTTTCAGGTTTTCCCAAGTTCATAATGTCGCCACAATTGTGCATTGCCGTCGTTTTCATGACATTTTATTTTCCAATTATAATCCTTTTTTTAATCATAAATAATCAACTAAAAGGAAAGTCGTCGCTGTCATTGTCGTTGTAACTCTTTTATATATCCATTTTTTTCATTAGTTGGAACTAACTTTTGTTTAAATATGATAATGTTGTTGTCATCGATAGATTAAGCACGAATCTTGGTGACTTTTTTAATCCGATAATGAAGACGATATGGCTTCATTAGTACATTAATAAAGTTTAGGATTTCTGCAGCAGCATTGCAGCAATCATGGCGACACTATTTCGGTTCTTTTGACCACATCTAAATACGTAATTAACTTCTATTCATGTCAAAATGAAATAGAAAGAATTTGATTATCTCATGAGGCTTTGGCTTGGCTGTACAAGAGCTAAAAATGATTTACCATATAACCTTCAATGCATGTGGTCTTGCTATAGTAGTTTTCCATAAAAATGATTTACCATAAAACCTTAATTAGAGATAAGTATATAGCAAATTTCTTTCTCTAAAATCTCGTTGTGGAACGATTATCCATTTTGGGTTTAGAGTTTAATATTTAGTTTTGAAAGTTTAGAATTTTGTTTAAGCTTTGGGATATTTTTGAAAACAAAAACTAATAATGATATTTTTGAGAAAAAATAGAAGTTTAAATGTATGTCTTAGTCTTTCATTAGAAGCAAAGATTATCACCAATCTCATGGAGCTAAAAACTCTGCCTACAATCAAATTCTCACCTTGTTGTTTTTTTTGTTTGTTTTGTAACTTTTTTGGGTGAAAAGGTAACTATAAGCTATTTTAGCTTTTAGGTTATGAATGTTTGAGGCGGTTTGGATAATTAGCATGGCGGGAGTAAAAAGAGTCACCATTCACACACACTTTTATCTTTATTTTAAAAAAAAAAATATTTATTTAAAAAACAAAAAGAGAAATGTGGTTCAATATAAGAGAGAAACGCAAAGTGTGTTTAACATACACCTACTTTGGTGTGGTTACAATATGATAAATTTTTATTTTTTCTTTTTCATTAAAAAAAAATCTGAAAAATTTATTAACTTAATCATTTTTATTAAAAAATATTTGTTTTTGAGAATTTAAAATATTAATAATAATTAATCAAAGTTTAATAATTATTAGATCTGCACTACATTTATATTTGTCACCATTCAAACATTGTCCTGCACCGTTTATTAATTTACATTAACCGCACTTGTTCCACAGTATGCGTTTCTTTAATACGAACCACACTTAAACCGCACCGCATTATTCGATCCGCTTGTCCCGCACTACCCGATCCGCTGTTACCATTCGGAGCCTTAGTTTCTAAAACCTCTTTATGGAATGATTTTTCATTTTGGATATTGGATTTTTTTATTATATCAATTTTATATATTAATATTTTATATTTTATAATTATACTGTATTTATATTAAGATCTAGTATTTTTATATTTATTAGTAAACCAAGTTATGTATACGAATATGACCGTTATCAAGATCCATAAAATCATGCTTATCAATCTCATACCTCATACAAAGTGTGGACTAAATTTTCACCTCCTTTAGAAACTTTGATATCCATAAAACCAAAAGATGATTTTCAATCTCTATAAATAACCAAAAGATGATAGAAACTTTTGAGTAAAAACCTTCATTTGAATAATTAAATATATGTTATCTTCTCCCCTATAATAATCTGTAATAAAATAGAATATTCATATTAAAAAAATTAAGTAATCGAACAATAGAATAAGGCTAGGGATGTTCATGTCCTGTATAAAGATAATGGAATCCTATTTTTGAGATTGATTACAAACCCAACTACAGTCTTATAGGCCCGAAAGCCCACCAGTTCAAAAAATAACAACCGTTGTGAAAACGCGTCTCTTATACCTTTACAATCTCTGTATATAATCGATCTCTGTTCGTAGCTTCTCAGTTCATCCAATTAGCAAAAGCATACGAGACTGATTAGCGAAGAGAGAAGAGAGTTTCTTGAGAGATTGATTCAGAGCCCAAAAAAGGCATCTGAGACTAGCGTCCCCTTCTCTCTTCCTCAATTCTGAGATTAACGTCCGCCATGGAAGCCCTTTCGAGAAGCTTGGGAAACTAGGTGAACGGGCTTACGGGAAGGTTTACAGAGCAAGAGAGAAAGCTAGTGGGAGCGATGATCGTCGCTTTGAAGAAGGCGTTCGTTCCTCACACCACTCTTCGCGAGATCTCTCGCGCACGATCGCTCGCGATCCCCAACATCGTTAGGTTTGATTTCTTTGCAGTTTATAATTGGGATCTCTTTTTGTTGATTTCCTGATTTCAGTTATCGTTGTTCTATCCTTCAATTTCCGATTCATCTCTTAATTGATCTGAGGGCTCCGATCGTAGTTTCAAAATTTGTTGATCTGTTGTGTGTTTTGATCTCGGGATAAGATGGTTTATAGTCTTACATCTCTTTTTGGACATTCATGATCCAAATAAGAAAAATGCCAGAGTCTAGCCTCTGTTTTCTGATCTCGGTTTCAACTACTTTGGATACCTTATGCATTCAAATTCGAATTCATAGATTTGAATTTGCTGGTAATCTAGGGGTTTATGGATAGCCAGTGTTTTAGGTAACTGATTTAATTGTGAAGAAACTTAGTGAACTTTACATTTATAGGTTTGTTTGATCTGATTGAAGATTGGTTATACAAATAATTATTAAGCCTTTTTCATGATTCAGGGTTCAGGAGCCACTGGGTAGTGATGAGTTTCGTGTTATCTGTTGTATGGGTTGCTCTATCGGATGATGATTCGAGAGGGTTCTCCATTGTGATGTATCTTGTGGAGAAAGTGACAAATACAAATGGCCAAGTGTGACGAAATTCTCAAGTCTCATGGGATGAAAGTGAGGGAGCTGAAAAAATGTCTTGATTTAGCTGTTAGCTCTAACGGTCGTTAATTATTTGGCTAGTGGTGGAGGAGTTGATCGCCATGTTCATTTCATATATGGGACATTCATACCCGAGAGCATGTCCAGGTAATGATAAATCATGTTTTTGTTTTGTGGTTTTCACTTTTTTCTTCAAGTCTTTCTCACAGCTTTTATAGTTATGGTTTCCATTATTATATGTATTTGTAAGTCTTGTTATATGGTTATAGGTGCGTGAGCAAAGTCGTATATGGTCTATCGTGCTGCTGCTTCATTCAGTGATGATGAGTACCTGTCTGGTTCGGATAGTGGGGCAAACCGATCGGTGTTTCTCCTCAATAACTCATCCCGATATAGCTGATGGAATGACCAGTAGCGGAATCTTAGGTGTAACCTTGATTTTCTTCCTTCTCATCTCATATCTGATGCAATTGAATCTTAACATTGCAGTATAAAGTTACAAAACCACAAATTCTTTTGTTTTTGCATCTCATGTTTCCTGAAAGGTCTAGTTCTTTGTTTATTTTTATGTTAATGGGGCATGTTGCAAAAGATTTGTGTTGCTGTTTCAGGTGCTTGCTATATGCTGTCAGACGATGTTGGTGTTCAACAAGCTCAAATTCTTAGACAATGAGAGGAGCTTGGATATTGTTATCTAGATACTCTAGTCATTAAGGTATAAATACAAACCATGAACCTACTTGAACAACACATTTACAGAGACGCAGTTCATGCTATGAAATCACCTAATGTTTCATTTCGGCTTTCAGGTTCTCTTACACCGTGTGAGCATCATCCCCACTATGTTGCAAAGTGCTTGAGATTTTTGTTGCTGTTTCAGGTGCTTGCTCTATGCTGTCAGGAGATGCTGGTGTTCAACAAGCTCACATTCTTAGACATTGAGAGTAGCTTTGGATATTGCGTCCTAAGAAATTGTTATCTAGTAACTAGTCATTAAGGTATAAATACAAACCATGAACCTACTTGAACAACACATTTACAGAGACGCAGTTCATGCTTTGAAATCACCTAATGTTTCCTTTCGGATTTCAGGTTCTCTTACACCGTGTCACCATCATCCCCACTATTTTTTACAAGCTCGAGCTCGGAGAGATAGTCACCATCATCCCCACTATATTGGTAAGCTTTACACCATAATACTTGTTTCTAATTGTGATGGATCGATTACTTCCATGGAATTAAAGGTTGACTAAAAAACTATTAACAGGTTTCAATGTGGAAACTGTGGAATACAGGATCATCGACGACGGAAGGTAACATAATTTTCAAACAAATTTTTGGTTTCTTTTTTTTCCTACGACTTATTTTCTTACATTAAATTTTGACATTTTAATTTTTTTTAATGATTTAACTTTTTCACATTAACATAACATTATATTTCAAATCTTTTTAAATTTTCAAAATAATTTTTCATCGGATTTAATTTTTCAACAAATATTTTAGATTTTTTGATTTTGAAACTTGAGTTCTAAAGTTACATAACTTGGGATCGTTAGCGGTTGCTAAGACCGTTTCGTATTAACAGTATAATGTGAGTTAAGCACTCGAGTTTCTAAGATTTTGAAATGAAAATTTTTTTTTTCACTGATGATTTTAGTTTTTCCAATTGCTAAAAACCCATGAGATTTCAGATCTTTTAAAATTTTCAAAATAATTTTTCACCGGATTTAATTTTTCAACTCATATTTTAAATTTTTGGATTTTGAAACTTGAGTTCTAAAGTTACATAACTGTGAAAACAGTTCGGACTTAGGATCATGTCCTATCTTGAGATCGTTAGCGGTAGCTAAGACCGTTTTGTATTAACAATATAATGTGAGTTAAGCACTCAAGTTTCTAAGATTTTGACATTAATTATTTTTTTTCCGATGATTTTAAAATTCTTATTGCTAAATAAACTTGGGATTTCATATCTTTTTAAAATTTCAAAATATTTTTTCACCAGATTTAAATTTTTAACTCATATTTTAAATTTTTGGATTTTGAAACTTGAGCTCTAAAGTTACATAACTATGAAAACAGTTCGGACTTGAGATCATGTTCTATCTTGGGATCGTTAGCGGTTGCTAAGACCGTTTTGTCTTAACAGTATAATGTGAATTTAAGACTCGAAGTTCTGATAATTTTGATACTAAATTATATTTTCTCACCGATGATTTTAGATTTTTTTATTGCTAAAATAACGTGAGATTTCAAATTTTTTAAAATTTTGAAAATATTTTTTTTCACATAATTTATTTTTTCAACACATATTTTAAATTTTAGATTTTGAAACTTGAGTTCTAAAGTTACATAACTGTAAAAACAGTTCGGACTTGGAATCCTGTCCTATCTTGGGATCGTTAGCGGTTGCTTAGACCGTTTTATTTTAACAGTATAATGTGAGTTTAGCACTCGACTTTTTAAGATTTTGACATTAAATGTTTTTTTTCAACGATGATTTTAAATTTTCCGATTGCTAAAAAGATATGCGATTTCAGATCTTTGTAAATTTTCAAAATAATTTTTCACCGGATTTAAAATTTTAACTGATATTTAACATTTTTGGAATTTGAAACTTGAGTTTTAAAGTTTCATAACTGTGAACTATGAAAACAGTTCGGATTTAGAATCATGTCCTATCTTGGGATCATTAGCAATTGCTAAGACCGTTTTGTATTAATAGTATAATGTGAGTTTAGCACTTGAATTTCTATGATTTTGACATTAAATTTTTGTTTCGCAGATAATTTTAAATTTTATGATTGCTAAAAAAACGTGAGATTTAAGATCTTATAAAATTTTTAAAATAATTTTTCACCGGACTTAAGATTTCAACTCATATTTTAAATTTTTGGATTTTGAAACTTGAGTTCTAAAGTTATATAACTGTGAAAACAGTTCGGACTTGGGATCCTGCCCGATCTTGGGATCTATAGCGTTGCTAAGACTGTTTTGTTTTAATAGTATAATGTGAATTTATGACTCGAGTTTCTAATGATTTTGACACTAAATTTTTTTTTTTCACCGATGATTTTAGATTTTTTTATTGCTAAAAAAAGTGAAATTTCAAATCTTTTTAAATTTGCAAAATACTTTTTTCACTAGATTTAAAATTTTCAACTCATATTTGAAATTTTTGGATTTTGAAACTTGAGTTCTAAAGTTATATAACTGTGAAAACAGTTCGTACTTAGGATCCTGTCCTATTTTGAGATCATTAGCGGTTGCTTAGACCTTTTGTCTTAACAATATAATGTGAGTTTAGCACTCGAGTTTTTAAGATTTTGACATTAAGTTATTTTTTTCAAAGATGATTTCAATTTTCCGTTTGCTAAAAAACGTGAGATCTTAGATCTTTTTTAATTTTCAAAATAATTTTTCACCGGATGTAATTTTTCAACTGATATTTTAAATTTTTGGATTTTGAAACTTGAATTCTAAAGTTACAAACTGTGAAAACAGTTTGGACTTAGGATCATGTCATATATTGGGATCGTTAGCGGTTGCTAAAGACCATTTTATTTGGTTGTTCACGCTTATTTATTTGATTAATTTAGGCAATGAGAAATATTTTATTTGTTGGAGATATGTTAAACAAATTAATCAGAAACTGATTGACTTATTGAAGCGAAAACAAATTCAATATGACTATCACTAAGAGACAAATTAATGACATGATATCATACTCAGTCTTCACAAATATGCAAATCTCTCAAGTTTTTTTGATTAATCTAACAATTTAAAATCTCTAATAAGCATGGGTTATGGACCGGTGGTTATGTATGGATAAATTGGCATAGATGGATTTGTTTGTTTACAAAAGTAACGGATCCGGCTGGCTGGTGATGTGGGCGAGGAATAATTTTGTAAATTTGGAAAAGTGTGTTTTATTAAATTAGTGTTTTATTTAGTTATTTTCGATTTTTTTATTTGATTAGTTTAGGAGATAAGGATTTTTTGTTTGTTAGAGATTTTTTAGTCAAACTAATCATAAACTGATTGAATTACTGAAGTGTAAACAAATTGAGCATGACTAGCATGACGAATAAATTAATGACAAGATACCATACTTTGTTAGTATTTACAATCATATAATTCTTTTAAGTTTCATTGATTAATCTTACAAGTTAAAATCTCTAAGGTTTGAGTTATGGAGAAGTGGGAGAATAATATTTTTTGAAATTTGGTAAAGTTAAACTATGTTTATAATTAATTATCATGGTGTGTTTTATAATATTAATATTTTATTTAGTTATTTACTGCTTATTTATTTGATTAGTTTGGGAGATGTGAAGTTTTATTTTGTTAGAGATTTTTTGGTCAAATTAATCAGAAACTAATCGACTTACCGAAGTGCAAACAAATTGAGCATGGTTATCTCTAACGGATAAATTAATGACACGATACCATATTATGTTAGTTTTCACAATCATGTAATTCTTTCAAGTTTTTTTGATTAATCTGACAACTTAAAATCTCTAACATGTTTGAGTTATAGGCAAGTGTGTTTTATAAATTTAATGTTTTGTGTGGTTATTCAATTCTTATTTATTTGATTAGTTTATTAATTTTTTGGGTTAGAGTAAATTTAAGATTTCATATTTTAGTTTATTTTGTAAAATTTTGTATATAATTCCCATATTATAGAGTGTTTTGATTTACCTTTTGGGAATAAATGGTCGATCTTGGTTGTGCCTCTGGAATCAATAAAAAATCAGTCAAATTTTCATACGCACACACTAATAATTTCATAAGAAACCAAGAGATTCTCTCGTCATGTACTTTGTAGCTTTCTCTTTCTGCTTTGTATTACGACTCTACTAGGTTTATATTCGGAAATATTTCTTCCGCTCCTCAGGCCACTTTTAAATTCAGACTTTGAAACACGGTAACATTACCAAAATCAGACAAATTAGAACTGAGTACACATTAAAACTGATAATTTTAATGAAATCGCTTTTTGGTTACCTTGTTATCCCATGATGAAGAAACAGAGATGCGTGAGGTTGTTTCTAGTTCATAGTTGTTAAGACCAAATCAGATTGAGAAAAAATGAAGAACTCCATGTGACCTGGTCTTCGTCAATTTCTGGAAATTAGGCTCATTTCAAGCAACCCCATTTAATCGGTTTCTGAACGTTCTTCCATATAAGTTGCGAGAAGCAAGAAAGCTTCTCGAATGCTTTAACGAGATGCATCACTTCACCACACACAGGGAGAGAATCTTCCTCGCTTCATCGTAGAAACACCCAATTTCTTCGGATTCTCCAACTTCGACTTTATCTCCTTCCTCCATATTCTGGCTGGATTCTCCAATTTCTATCTCCGACGCTCTTCGTTTTTTGAAGAACTCTTCATGTGAAGCCCGTAGGGTTTCTTCATGTTCCCATTGGTCTCTGCAACCCTAGATTTCACAGACGATGAATCCTTCTTCTTCACTACCACAAATCTCCTCTTTCTTTCTCTACATCCGATTTTGTGGTGAGAACACCGCCTGATTAGGATTAATTAAGCTTCGATTTCGTGTTTCTATTGCGCATATTTACTCGACTTGGTTAGACTTCGCGAGCGGAGACATGGAGATTCTCTCCGGACTCGCGTTACGATTCGAATTCTCCGAGGAACTTTGAAATTTGTTGAGCCTTACGAAAAGAAGAAAAAAACAAATAAATTAGTCGCTCTTGATTTTGAAAGAATTCAACAAAATGCGAACTTAGGGTTTTCGTAATACTACTTGTTAATTATTTATAAAGAATCGTAAAATCTGACCGTTGTTACTAACGGCTAGTCATTTACTGGAATTTTCGTAATTACTACTACGAATTAATTATTTAAATTTCAAAGTGTGGTTTAATTGTGGAATAGTTGGATAGTAATATAGCTTGAGAAGCACTTCAAAGTTCAAACCAAGAAAATGTACACTTGACGTCGGGTAAAGTTGACACGTGGATCTCTTGACCTGAAACGACACCGTTTTTCGTTCCAGTTTTTGGTTGGCTGATTCACGGTTTATAACAAAATTACTAATCAAATGTTTTGGTTCGGTCCGGTTCAAGTATCGATGGGCTGGGTCAACGTGGAATAGAATTCATGGGCCTATTAACTGAAATAATTATAGGGTTTTGTATTTTCTCTAAGCTTTCTCTTTTCTCATCTGCGATTGCGAGATTCTTCGCCATTTCTCTAGCGTCGTCTCTCACAGAAATTGTTGATTCTGCTTCTACCTAAACTTTAAGTGGTTCGGCTCCAATTCTTTCTGAGCATATGTATGTTTAGATTCGATTTCATACTGTGCTGTTTCTGTTTTTTCCGCTTCGATTCTGCGTTTCGATTTGATTCGTTCTACTCTCGGATCTGAGACAGTTTGAATGTTCGATTTTTCTGCTTTAATTTTGGCTTTGATTCTGTAAAAAAGTGTTGTTTATGTTTTGATTTCGAGCTTGGGTCTGGTCTTTAGGTGTGTTCGTCATTTGTTTTTTTCTTCTCTTAAGAATTCATTTCGTATGGTTTACAATTTTAGAGATTTTGAAATCTTCTCACAGATTCAGTTTAGGGAAGAAACAATTTTTATGCTCTTAGGAACATTGTGGATTGCAATTTTAACTGTTACAAGGTCTAGTCTTGATTGTTCTTTGTTTGATTTAGTCGTTTACTTTTGATTGTTTTAGATACATTGTACAAACTTCTCAATGTTATTAAAAAATGTTGTTTGTGTAATCGTTGGTGTTTAGAGGGCGAATCTCAATGTTCTTATCATTCTCTTGTGAAATCTCAATTGACGAAAAATGTGATACATGAGCGTGTTCTGGATAAGTTCGCTTGAACAAGCTGCTTTGTGGGAAACTTTATTTGGTCATTGATTCCTGTTTTTTTTGTGTTCTGGTTCTTTAGTTGCTTTCTTTTGAGGGAGCCATGGGGAGAAAGGCTGGAAATTTGTACATAAACCCGAAAAAGCTCGGGGGTATAGCAAAACCGTGTATGAAAGAAATGGTAGCGTTCTTGAACTGTTTGGGACTTAACCACTGCAAAGATGATAAATGCGAGAAACAGAAGCAACTCCTGAGCGTTTGTATGCAGGGCCAGGTCAGTAACTTTGCATTTTGTCACCACTCCTTGTTTATTGTTTTCAGTCAGTTTGTCGAAACGGTGAACTTTTTTTTTGTTTTTCTTGAAACTCTTGCTTTTTGCAGGCGGATCAAAAGTCCAAGTCTTGGGGAAACATTAACTACCATTTGCAGAGGTTAACTCGCGGAAGAAAGTGATATAGCATGGATCTTGTATTTCCATAGACTGATGGTCAAGTGATAGTTAATGCTTGTTGATCTCTTCATTTGTCTCTCTGTTCGTTTTTGGGTATTGCATATGTACAAGTTGCTTGCATCTAGAGGAAGAAGAAACTTTGGACACATTGTTCACTGAAAGAGAAAGGATTTGGTCTCTTTGTTTTGCAATAAACATGTCGTGTCCATGAGTGTTAATGATGTTTTGTGATACGATTTTCACTTCTTAGTGGAAAGTAGATACATAGCCTAACCTTAGAGGATAATGGTTAGTTTGAAGCAATATTTTACCAAATTTCAATCAAAACATTTGATAACTAAGAGTTAAGAATCATTGGAATAAGAAAAGTTGAAGAAAATAGATTGTGGTATTTTTGATTTTTGACACTAATCGACGACATGTACCTTATGAATGTAAGTTATCGTTGCTAAATTGTAAATTTACGCTAAGGTTTTAATTGCATTTTTTTGGACCACCTTTAAATTACGTGTTAGCATTATTATAAAAGTTCTTATACAATAGTAAAAAAAAAATTTAATAAGGTACAAGTGAAAGCAAGTTGATTCGTTTTCAATTTACATATTTTTCTTGATAAACATTTACGCATATTCTTAAGATAAATGGTTACTAAAAGACCTCGATAACTTTCACTCTGAATCGGGTGTCTTCTCCAAATCTCCGCCAGTATGCCTTATAAACATAAAATAGAAAATGGTTAACGATAGCAACAAAAGATTCCTCAAAAACATAAAATAAAAAAGAATTAATGATAGTGCAAAAGATATCGATAAATGGCAATGAATGGTGCATTAGAATGATCCATGTTGTTTATATACAATGTTAGATCAATCTTCAATTTCAATTTGAGATATTCCAACATTCATAATCTAAAAAGTATACATATACAAGAATAACCAAGACTAACTCACGTTTCCTTACATAACATGGCTATATATATATATATGGGAATTTCTAATTTATTTTCAACATAACGATTCGTGTTTGTATGATTTTTATCTCATTAGGTGGACGAAAAAGAATAACCAAAAGTAGCTCAAGTTATTTTCCTATGTCTTACGTAAATTTACATTACCTTTAACATTTTCATTGATTGCAATACATACTTTTGTTATCTTTCATGATACTTCATTTTCGTTATTACATAGCCCAATAAACTCAATTTAATCAATATATAAAATTGAACAATATGTAATAATCACATATAGTCATATTATTTTCTTCAATAATCGAGCAAAATTAAAAAAAAAATTGATATTTGGAAGTTGGAACCCTAATTTGTGAATCAAATTCCTACATATTCAAAAATCATACCAAACTATAAAATGTTAAATTACGCGTAAATAAAATATGCATTCACATAGGTCAACGAGAGTCAAAATTTTTAAATGAAATTAAGACTAAGTAAGATGGACTGTAATTTCACAAAAGTCTGAAAATAAAACTCAATTGATCATTTTTTGTTCACAAGATATTTGACGTTAATAATGTTCAAAAAAAAAAAAAGAAGATATTTGACGTTAAAGGATAAAAACAAAGAAGAAAATAAGAAAAACTTACGTGATTTTGTTAGTAGCCCAATTTGCCCATGTCTTGGCTCCTTCAGCAGCCTCTCCGGCGCTGCTTTTGAAACTCGTGGCGGCAGCTTCCGCCGCGAGAGTCACCTCATTCGCCGTCACTTTAAGCGGTGGCTCTTCCACCGAAATCTTTGTCATAATCATTAACACCGTAAAAATTATCGCAAAGAATTTCAGTTTTTTCATTTTCGTTTGCACCAATTTTTCTTCTACCTATTAAAAGTTTTAAAAACTATTACTATTGATTACGTTTTCTGTTTTAAGATAATAATTTTTTTACTAAATTGATTTATGTTCTATATGATGACAATGGATGCGTACTATTTATAGGGGCGTAAGAGCGATTTGAAAGGCAAAAAGATCGGACAATTTTATTATTGTTGATATTTTTGATTTATCTAAATTTCAGTGTATGTATGTTTTCAGCGAATTTGTTTTTTTCAACAAATGCACTTGTCTTATATATTGATTAAATGTGAGTAACATATCATCTTTGATGAAGGCTTTTGAAATGAGTGCTTTATGATTGTAGATATTATGAACCAAATTGATTCATTTGTGGCGTATTTGTGATCGATGCTGATGAGAAATTATATTTTTCTTGTGTAAATGAGATATGATGTTTCGTCGTCATCTTTCATGCTAAAACCTATATTTTTAAACCGGCCTTTCTGTATGATAAAAAAAACGTTTTGTCAAGAGCATAAGAGAACCATTGAATTTGATTAACAAGTAGAGTGTGATATGTTAACTAAGTCAAATAAAAATGGTATATATATGATATGGAGATCGAGAACATAAATTTCTTGAGAAATAAAAAAACAAAAAAAAAAAAAAAATTTCTTGAGAAATGACACTCACATGAAGCAAAACTACTCGATCAAGTATCTTTTATTGTTATGTTAATTTATTATATAAAAACCAAAAAGTGAATTGGTAAAAAAAAATTTATAAAAAGATTTATTTTTTGACTGTAACTTTATAAAATGTAGCTAAAGCATGATTGGTAAAAAAAATTTGACTACGTCTTTAAAAAAAAAAAAACATATAAATTGGTATAAAATTATGCTGTTGAGAAAAATTAAAGCTGTAAAGAGAACTTACAGTCCAACCAATCATGCACTATATGAGTTAGCTCTAATGAATCGTAAGTTAACTCACGAATAGAAACTTTTTGGAGATTTACAATATTATGTTTATATGTTGTAACTATATATTAAACATACTAACCAAACACATATTCGTTTTGGATCATCTCAAGACTCTCAAATGGCATAAATTTAGCAACTATGTTTTTTTTTTTTTTTTTGAATTTAGCAACTATGTTTATATTACATATTAAGAAGGTGAAACATGTTATTGTTGGATCATCTCAAATTCATTGGATTTAATTTAGCATTCGATAACAACTTTATTTGAATTTACTTTTAATATTTAACTTTTAAAATTAATTTTTTTATTTTTGTATTTCAATGATTTATTATTAAATTATATATTTAGTACTAGTTCGTGAGCGAACTTATTTAGTGGGAAACAACCTCCGATCTACGAGTCTTTCTTTTCCTTTTCTCCTAACGTTCTCTCCTCTCTGTCAATCGTCGTGCTCCGCCGCTCTCGCCGTTGACTCCTACCTGTGACGCCGCCGCCGTAAATTTCCGCGTCATCCGTGAACTGTAATACCTTCAATTTGAGTTCGGTGCTCGGTTCTGAGCTCTATTTCACTGTTGTTATCTGTTTGATTGTATTATAGTTTTGGTTTGCCCCACCAATTTGTGCGATTAAAGTGCCGATGGTAGATACATAATGAGCATTTCTTACTTCTAACTTCTTTTCTTTTTGGCTTTGAATGGTTTCGGCGGAGAAGACAATGGTGATGGCGGTTACGGAGACGGAGCGCTGGTGCGTCGTTACCGGTGGTAGAGGATTCGCTGCAAGGCATCTTGTGGAGATGCTCGTGCGCTACGAGATTTTCCACGTCCGCATCGCCGATTTGGCTCCGGCGATACAGCTCGAGCCTCACGAGGAGACTGGAATTCTCGGCGATGCAATGAGATCCGGTCGAGTTCAGTACGTCTCCGCTGATCTCCGGAATAAATCTCAAGTTGTCAAAGGTTTTTTTTGCTTTCGCATTCTCGATTTAGTTCCATTTTTCACTGTGATTTGTCGAATTCTAGGCGAGTGGGTTTCGAGATCATGGATTGTTAGTAACTTAGTGACCTATGTAGTTTCTTCGTTTCTGTGTTTTGGTATCTGATGATAGAGTGGAACAGCTTTTCAGGGAGCAGAAGTGGTATTTCACATGGCAGCTCCAGATTCGTCGATCAACAATTACCAACTTCAGTACTCAGTTAATGTTCAAGGTTTAAAGAAACTAGAATCTGTAAATCTCTCTATGTGAACAGATGAAACTGAGAATCCTGCTGGTTTTGTTGTTTTTTTTTCCAACTTCTTTATGGATTTTGTCTGTAGGGACAACAAATGTAATTGATGCTTGTGTTGAGGTTGGAGTAAAGAGGCTAATCTACACAAGCTCTCCGAGTGTCGTGTTTGACGGGGTCCACGGTATTTTGAATGCCAACGAAACAATGCCGTACCCACCCAAGGTATTTCTCTTGTTGTTCAGAACTTGAGATTTACAGGATTATGTGATAGTCTTATTTTCAGTGGTTTATTCCGAAAGATTCTAGATATGAAAACTTGGATGCATCATGCTTGTGTAGCTGTTTTTGAGCTTTCCGTTACTAAGAATCTCCATCCTTTCAGCACAATGACTCATATTCAGCAACTAAAGCTGAAGGGGAAGCTTTGATCATGAAAGCGAATGGAAGAAATGGACTACTCACTTGTTGCATACGTCCTAGCAGCATTTTTGGTCCTGGTGATAGATTATTGGTTCCATCGCTTGTAGCTGCAGCCAGGGCTGGGAAATCCAAGGTTGGATCTGTTTTCTATGTTTATCTCTTTGGCCTTCTAAATGCTATCTATCTTCCTTGTGATCTTTTACGCTTTTGTCTCTCCTTTTTTGTGATGGTTTCATCATTCTTGCTACTTCCATCACACTGTGTGTGATCCATGACCATGCTAAATATTTTAAAAGATTGCACATTTTGCAGATGTGCATTTATCTATCTAACGAAATGGCATGATTCTGGCACTTATTTTCTTAAGAAAAATAAGGATTTCAATATAATGAATGAAAAGCTAAAGATGCATTGTTTGTATGGTCTTTTGCTTTGCCTAGCACATTAAATCGTTTACTTACATTTACGATTCTTTATTTTCCAGTTCATTATAGGTGATGGGAGTAACCTCTATGATTTCACTTATGTTGAAAACGTTGTGCATGCCCATGTCTGTGCTGAGCGAGCTCTAGCATCAGGAGGAGAAGTATGTGCAAAAGCTGCAGGCCAGGTATTTGAGTTGATTCCATGTTATAGTTGTCTAATATCATAGTGGCACTATGTTCTGTTGCTGTTCTTATATTATTGAATATAAATACCTCTCGTTTTAGTCTGAACTGTTATAACGTTCTGTTAGTCTATAATGAATGAAACCATTAGGCGAACTGAATGAATAAGAAAGACTGTAAGACACAACCTTATGTCTGCTCCTTGGGGATATTCAGAGTCAGAAAGTTGTATGATATGCCCTGAAAACATATATACGAGTTTGGCTCCAGTCTGGTTGTATTTGGACATTTAAGTTGTTCTGTTAGCTTTTCTTAGACTTAATTTTCTTTTAGGTTGGGTTATAAGGTGACATACTACATGTAGTTTGTGAATGTATGCCAATTCTCAAAAGAAAACGGACTATTTCTTCTAGAACTGTGGCTTTTTTCTGATAGAAGTTAATCTCCTTGTACGCTAGTTAGGTAATATATGATGTATGGAAATCCTAGCTGTAGCTTAATCTGACATTAATTTGCTGTGCAGGCATACTTCATTACCAACACGGAGCCAATTAAATTTTGGGAGTTTATGTCACTGCTTCTTGAAGGACTTGGCTATGAGAGGTATATATCGTTAAAACAAGCTACAAGAAGGTTCTTCCACTTTTGGGGGTTTTCTATGTCTGGTGTGTTAGTCGTAGACTTGTAGTTAGAAATTTTGTTTGCTTTCTTAGCGTTATCCTACACAACACAAGTAAATAAAATGCACTGAGTACATTTGATTTAATGTTTATTCATGATGAATTAATAGAATTTGATATCTTTCTGCAACAGCATTTTACTTTTGTTTTCTATCAATTGAATCTTAGTTTTCTCCGGGAAGACATTGTGGTAGATAGAATGATCAGATGTCTCTAATTTTTCTGATCTTGTTTCTTTATATTGGCATTTTCTGGCCTCCTCACAGATTAAAGCTACTTTATTATATTTTTTCAGGCCAAGTATAAAGATACCTGCAATGATCATGATGCCAATAGCACATCTTGTGGAACTGACATATAAACTACTGGGACCATATGGGATGAAAGTGCCACAGCTAACACCTTCTAGAGTTAGGCTGCTCTCTTGCAGCAGAACTTTCGATTCTTCAAAAGCAAAAGATCTTTTAGGCTACGCTCCTGTCGTGCCACTTGAGGTTTCTATACAATCTTTTCTTTCATCTGACTTTATGCTTTGGTATATCACTCACTCACCCTTTCACTTTCATTGTCTTTGTAATACGCTAACTTCAGGAAGGTATAAAGAGGACAATAGACTCGTTCTCACACTTGACGGCTCAAACCAAAAAAGAGGGTAAGTTATGACTAATATCTCTGGATTTTTTTGCTTTGAGAAAACACTTGTAATCATCATGGCATTGGCATGATTGATATTTGCAGTTGTTACCGAAACGCGTCTACGGAAAAGGCAGATTCTGACTGCTGTTGTCATTCTGATTTCCCTCTATCTTAACTTTGTTGCAACGACCGGATATTCTGTCATATTAACTTCGGTTTTGGTAGCATCAATTCTCTTCTTCTTCCGTAACCTTCTACCAGAGAAATCGAAATTGCTCGGGAGCAAGAAGAACGGCTAAAGAACAAGAAGACTCCATCTGCCAAAAAATCTCATCAATGCATATTATCAGGTAATGGCTTAAACCTGTCTCCTTTGTTATATATCCTTTGGGGTACTTGGATGTGGATTGGTTTGAGTTGTGTGTATTTTTTTTCCCTTTGTAATTTGAAGTCTGTGACAGTCAATTTCGGTTTACTAATACCAAAATTTATTAGTCGGTTTGGATCAATTTTTTTTTTTTCAGCTTAAGTTAACAGATTATTTTTCATTTAACTAGCAATTGTTTTGTTTAGTTGCACACACAAAAAAAAAAAACTAGCAATTGTTTCAACTTTTGACTTGATTTTTTTTGTTAAAAAAAAAAGTATTGGTTAGTGTATTTGGCAAACGAAAAGGCAAAGAGACGGACATCGCTATGATTGAATTCTCTATGACTGCGCTACTAGATGCAATGGGGAAAACAACGGTTAAGGATGAATTCACGAACGCCTTGAACCGAGAAAGGACTTGGTTTCTTGGCGAAGTACTTATAAGGATTGACGAGTGGAAGAGTTGTTTCAGGCAATTGATCATGGAAAATTTTTGGGTAAATAAGTTTTTAGAACAGTAGAAGTGAGGTTATTCAATTGGGCCAGAACCTACAAGTGGGCTTTCTGTTGGAAATGGGCCAACTTCTTCAAATGGGCCAGATTATTCAAAAGTACAAAAAACTTCAACTGGGCCAGAAGTTTCTTTGGGCCTGACTAATTTTGAGCTACAAGTTTGGGTTTGTCGAGAGATTGAGATTCTTTGCAACTTTATATACGTTTTGACGATCATTCCGATTATAATGCCGAGATGTTATCATTCTGAAGAGAAGTTTAACACCACCTTCCTTCTTTCTGGAGAGATCCTTTTCACCTATTTCCTCCATCATGGAGAGAGATTCATGTCCCTTTGCTTCTCCTTCGTGGAAAGACTTTTCAAAAGCTTTGTCTTACATACACTTCGAGCTTATATTCCGGTTAATTTATCTTTATTAGTTGAAAACCTTTTGAAGTTTATCTTCAAATCAATTAAGCCCAAAGTTTTTCGAAAAAGATTTATCGGGACTTCATCTTATCTAGCTTTTTTTATGCTTATATTTATGTTTGTATGTTCTACTTATGTTTAAGTGAGAATTTTTGTATATTGAACTCTTTGGCATGTAATATACTTCCGAATTAGTTAATGAAAGTATGATTGTGGAAAAAAAAAAAATGAGAACAAAACATGTATAATTTGTTTTTAAGGTGATTTGCAATCTTTTAAAAAATTAAACAAGGTGTTACGGTAAAATCATATGTTATCTTTTCTTAATTGTTTCTTTCGTTTATAGATTAAGAATTTTGAAAATATATTAAATGTCAAAAAGAAATTACACCCGAAAAACATTATTAAAACACATTACCGAAAAGGGAAAGGAGAGTGAAATGCGTTCTGATAAAAGTGGGGTCCACATGTGTTCGTCCTCTCAACACAAGACGTTTGTTGCGTCTTGCATTGGATACGCACTACTACTACCTCAACCTGAAGAGTCACTTCCGAGATCAGCTCTCTAATTTGCCGAATTCCGCCACAAAATACCCAATTTCCCCCGAAAATTTCTACCGGAGAAATCAGATTCCGGAGCTAAGTTATGGCGTCGGATTTGCCGTGCTGCGGAACCACGTTCTGGCTCTTCGTCTTGATCATCATAGCTCTTGTTGCCTTCGCTGGGCTGATGGCAGGTTTAACGCTGGGTCTCATGTCTCTCGGATTAGTCGACCTCGAAGTTCTCATCAAATCCGGTCGTCCTCAGGATCGAATCAACGCCGGTGAGGATTTTTCCGCTTTTGATTTTGTTGAAATTGGGTCTGAAATTTGGGGCACGACGGTTCTGGTGAATTTTTGAAGAGCATTCTATTGATCTCTTGTTCGAATATAGCTTATGTGCGTTCGGAATCCTGTTTTATAAACAAGTGAACGGTATCGTCTCTGGAAAAATCAGCTCTCTGTTTAGCTGTTTCGCTGATTGTTGTTCTTCGCTTTGGATTTTACTTGCACATAGCATTTTAAAAACATGTGTTTTGTTTTGTTCTTAGGTAAGATATTTCCAGTTGTGAAGAATCAGCATCTTTTGCTATGTACCCTTTTGATTGGAAACTCTATGGCGATGGAAGTAATACTTTTTGTTTTGTTTTGTTCTCTCTTTACTAAATATTCCATAGCAAAGACTTCTATGGCTTCTCATGTCTCTCTCTTCACATTCTTATCTTAGGCTCTACCAATATTCTTGGATAGGATTGTGCCTCCATGGGCTGCCATCGTTCTATCAGTCACTCTTATATTGGTGTTTGGAGAGGTTTCACATCCGTTACCTAAGTTTTCTTCGTTTTCTCCATATACTTTTCCGTTTGTACAGTTTTGATCTTAGCTTCCCCTGTTGAATATGTGTAGATAATGCCACAGGCGGTTTGTACTCGATACGGGCTCAAGGTTGGAGCGATAATGGCTCCTTTTGTCCGTGTTCTTCTTATACTATTCTTCCCTATTTCATATCCAATCAGTAAGGTAGAGAGTGTGAATCAAATTTTCTGTTTTGAAAATCAGCTATAAGCACTGATATCATATAATAGTTGAAATGCTAGGCTAAATCTTGTTATTGCAATGTTTCTCGATTCTGCTAAACATTTGTTGCTTCAGGTTCTTGATTGGATGTTGGGTAAGGGACATGGTGTTCTTTTACGAAGAGCAGAGCTGAAGACATTCGTGAATTTCCATGGAAATGAGGTATGCAGTTAACTTAGGAATATGTCTATTAGTGCAGCTTTCGCTATGACCTTGCAAATGAATACTGAAGGTGTACCGTCCTCCAAACTCAAGAGATTCCAGGAATGTGGTTGAATCGTTGTCTCTTACAGCAAACCTTTCTAACAGACTTTCCTACATAATTCTTTTTTATTAGGCTGGGAAAGGTGGAGATCTAACAAACGATGAGACTTCTATCATCACAGGTGCACTTGAATTAACAGAAAAGACAGCAAAAGATGCAATGACTCCCATATCAAACGCATTTTCCCTTGATCTTGATTCAACTCTTAATTTGTGGGTTTTTGTTATTGTTTTGTTTCCCTTTTATCTTCTTTTTACATTTTTTCATCATGCTTATATACTTTTGACTTATAATCTGCTATCATCTACAATACAGGGAAACTTTGAATACAATAATGTCAGTTGGTCATAGCAGAGTTCCAGTTTATTTCAGAAATCCGACGCATATAATTGGGCTCATTCTGGTACCTATCTTTCATATGGACACTTATTTTTGGATACTTAATGTTTCTATATCTTTTTTATACTTTGGGTACTCGAAGTCTTTGTTTTTGTATTGTCTAGCTTAAATGTAAGGCGATATGTAGTCATCTATGTTGTTTTATGAGATCGGAGTTTCTAGAGTTTTGGGAAAGACTATCTTAAAACTATTAGATCTTACGTCCACATCTCAATGGGTTGCTCTTTTACAATGATGAAGAGTATTTACTTATGAAGGGTATGACCTTCTCCTTCACCGCATGTAACGTCTCCTTTTGCTGGTGCAGGTTAAAAATCTCTTGGCAGTTGATGCCAGAAAGGAAGTTCCTCTGAGAAAAATGATCATGAGAAAAATTCCACGGTAAAAATGACTCTCTCTAATGCTTAATTCATTCTTGACATAGTTTACGACCAGGTTCTTATAGCACTACACAGAGTTGATACTTACAATTTTCTTTTCTCCAGTGTCTCTGAGACAATGCCACTATATGATATCCTAAACGAGTTCCAGAAGGGTCACAGCCACATTGCAGTTGTCTATAAGGATCTTGACGAGCAGAAGGGATCTCCTGAAACAAGCGAAAATGGTATTGAGCGCAGAAAAAACAAGAAAACTAAAGACGAACTGTTCAAGGACAGTTGTAGGAAACCAAAAGCTCAGGTTGAGGTATCAGAGAAGGAAGGTATGGGCTCCGCATGACTTTCAGTGTTAGCAACAATCCATAGATAAACATGAAAAACACATGTTAGCTTAATGTTTCTTCGGAATCTAGTATTCAAAATCGAAACTGGAGATGCAAAATCCGGCAAGAGCGAGAACGGTGAGGAGCAGCAGGAGAAAACGATTCTATCGGCTGCTCCAGCTAAAAAGCGACATAGAGGCTGTTCGTTCTGCATTTTGGATATCGAGAATTCTCCTATACCTGATTTCCCTACCAATGAAGAGGTTGTAGGAGTTATCACCATGGAGGACGTAATCGAAGAGCTTCTTCAGGTAACTCAAACCTCTTTTTACCGTAGAGAACTAAAGAATCATAAGCATCCACTTTAGTGTTGTCGTCGTGCTATATTCTAAGTCTAAATGTTTTTGCTCTGGTTTCAGGAAGAGATCCTTGACGAAACCGATGAGTATGTGAACATCCACAACAGGATAAGAGTCAACATGCATGCTTCTCAGGAGAATCTACCAAGCGTAACCTCAGTCACGCAATCGTCATCAGGTTCCACAAGTCCCAACCGAACATCCCATATGGCCACACCAGATTCGAGTCCTACAACAAAGCCTTCAGCTTCTAGTGCTACAACAAAGCCTCCAGCTTCTAGTACTACAACAAAGCCTTCAGATTCAAGTCCTACTACAACAAAGCCTTTAGATTCAAGTCCTGAAACAAAGCCTTTAGATTCATCCCACTTCACGCCTCCAAAACATGAAGAATCTGGAGAAGATATATAGTTATATGATTTTAAAAGAAGGAAAGAGATTGAAGCAGCTGACTTATTTGATTCCCTCTTCATCCACACAACACTACTTTTCCTTTGGTTTTGAGATAAGGACTCTAAATGGTTAATGGTTACTTCGTACGTAAGCGTTTGTCTATCTACTTTGCTACGTGCGGATTAACCATTTGGAGCCAAGAATTAGACACTCTCCGTAGTATGGGATCTTAGTTTCACAAAGATGTAAATTTCATTAAAAGAAAATATTGAATACATGAGAAAAATACGTGTTTAACTCGATGTTTGGATTTACATAAGACATGTAACAGAAATCATAATTATTTGTTGCTAATATATAGCAACGATTCATTCGAAAGCAGTTGCTACATGTTTGTAACTCTGCATTTGTAACGAATTAGTCTCCTCCTCCATGCCCATATAATAGATTATCCACCATATATTTTTCTAAGTGTCATTCATCTATTCTAATTTCTCTTTGCTTCTCTATATTCTATTATAATTTCCGTTTTATTTGAAAAAATTCATGCATGAATAAAATCCGCTACTTTGTTGGTTCCTCCTCCTCTTCTTCTCTTTCTTTGACTTGTTTTCTTTTGTTTTGTTTCAGTGTTTTTATGGAGTTTGATTCAACCATATATTTATAGTTTTTTTTTAATGTTCTGCATCATGTTTGATTATTTGTTACACTTTAAGGAATGTTTATTTTAACAATTCTTTATCTAAGTTGAAATACCATTATAAATGGATGAGATATTTCATCAATTTGTTGCTCTTTTTAAAGTTTATTTTGTTTGAAGAATTTGTTTTATGCCCGTTTTTCATTAAGCTTTTAGCTCATTTGAATGCTTTCCAAAATAATTTGAAAGATTTCAAGTCGTAAGAAAATGATTTTAAGTTCGGTTCAAATTACGGTAATTTACCTTTTACCTTTTATAAAACATTTGCAACAAAAACTATTGTGTTGCAAAACCAATAGTTGCTAAAACATTATGTAGGAAATCCATTGTAAAACTACAACTGATTTGCAATAGATACATTGTTACGATTTTGCAATGTAAACCATTGCAAACTTTATCAACGCAGTCACAAAAATAACTATTGTAAACTTTAGGAATGAATAATTTTAAACACCGTTATAAATGTTTAGCAAAGTTTGCATGCGTTGCAAATATTTTGCAACTAATTCTATTGCAATATTGTAGTTAAATCTTTTGAAACTTTATATTTGTAATGGTTTACAACGGAATATGTTAAGCATAAAATATAGGGGTAATGAGATAGATATACATAAAAAGTATGAAAATAAGGTAAGTAACAACGGTCCTTGATAAATTAGTTCTCTCACATACTCACTGATGTAACGAGACGAAAATACCCCTATCGTATAAGCACCCATACCGGCATCAGAATCTGAGCATTAAATGCTCGCTATCTTCGGAGATACTTTTAAGGCATAGAAAATTAACATAACAAGTTACCGCCGCCTGCGTATCAAAATAAAAAAGATATTATCAACGCAATGATGTAGTGCAATAAACATCGGTTACCGTGCTTCACCTCTTGGTTGCCGAGATTTTTCTATAAGAAGAAAGAGAAGAGGTTGTTTCGGTAATACAAATCTTGCCATTAAAGACTTAGAAATTCTGGAAAAATTTACAGAGAGAAGCATTGAATACACAGCAAAATCCACGCTTGCAGGTATGATAATTAATGAAGCAAAGCTATAGAATCTATTTAGTTAGCCTCGACTGCTAACGCAGTTCCCTGTAATACTTGTTATACGTTGGTTCATATCATAGTTGAAATATATCTCATATATGTGATAAGAGAAATGTTAGTGGCTATAAAATGGATTACAGGTCGTCGGAGTGTTGCTAACGATTTGAATATAGTACTAACCCGTGGTCGAATTTATTTTCAGGCTAAGAAATGCCGATAACCGTACGGCTTATTATGGGGAAGTGGGTGAAGGACGGAGATGGCAACTGGGATCACATCGTAGATATTAACAAATTTTTCGCGACAGTGGCTATCCGATAAACAGATGACTATGCAATGGTTACTAGGCTAATAAAGGAGAAGTTTCATCTAAACGCCCAAGATGCAGTCGAAATCACGTATCAGTGGCCACACTGGATGTTGGGGCCAGATTGGAGGAAAATAGAACCGATAGAAGTTCAAAACGACGAAGATGTCACGCTATTCATGGCGATAAGGGCGGATTTGGAGGAGGTATACCTTCGGGTGTGCGCTAAACATTTAGTTACAGAAGGTCCTGCGAAGATTTCAGACACACACAAAGGCGCAGGTGCTGCCAATGTCATTCCATCGGGGTATACCTTTGGCGCTATCGAAATACCTAACTTACCTCCACTACGAACTAGAGCCGGATCGAATACCGGAATAACTTACTTTCTTACAACAGAAGTTGGAGAATCTTCACAAAAAGGTACATATACCTAACAGTTAGCAGTTACAATATATGTTAAATGATAAATAATAACGTAACCCTAACTTTACAGAGGCGCCGCCGTTAGAAATTCCGATGGAATCTGATGTCTACCAGCTGTGGAGAGACTTTGTTGGCGGCTCTAGCATGTTTGATCGGCCTCCAATCGACACGGTGGCTATGGAGGGTACTTCCCAAGCTGCTAACAAAAGTATGCACTATGGTGGAAGCGTACCAGAGTCACCTACACCTCTGGAGCTACAAGCAGCAAAATTGCAACTAACCCTGGGGAATGCAAATCCGTCGTCTAGTGATGGAATCGAAGTAATACCAACCCAGCCACCACAAATGTCGGACAGCTCAAGCGAGGCGTCGTCCTTCCCGGTGACGAGCATGGACACTTCTACGACATTCTCGGAAGAGGAGCTGGGTGAAGATTTCGCAATGATGGGGCAGCGTCAAATGTTTTTAGGAGGTGAGTTTGACAATGAAGTGTAGCAGTTTGTTGTGCAATGCATATAGCAAAGCAAATCAGTAACATATAAAATACTGCTAACGTTGATACTTATGTAATGAGTATGTTAAACGAATAACTTTGTTAGAGTGTAACTGGAGTTATAACAACGAAGGCACTAAACATCATTAACTTGTGTGTACTGTCAGATGATGCTATACGCCCACTGAACAATCAACCGTCTGGGGCGATGGTTGGAATGCCGGAGGATATCAGAGGAAATGAGGCTGGGCGAACAAACAAGGGCAAAAGACCAATGGCTAACATTGAGAAATCGCCGCTTCAGCTGGGATCTTCTTCCAGAAGCCATTTATGTTTACACATGCAAATGCCCCAGGTGTTAGATGCACACGTGCCAACGGTGTTGTATGATCGCGATACTCCGCCTTATTTTGATGACCCTGGAGGTGAAGGTAAAAAAGTATTTTGTGCACTGCTAATAAAAAAATTATTTTCTTAACTGTTAATCTGATGGCGATAAGAAATATGTTGACCGATAACATGTTTGGATTGTTATAGATGAGTTGCAGAGGGCGCTGCGTGATGTGGACTACGAAGGTGATGAAATATTCGTTGGCCGAATATTCAAAAACAAGGAGTCATGCAAGATGAAACTGGCTATACACGCCATACATAGGAAGTTTCATTTCAAAGCCGCGAGGTCTTGTCCGAACATGTTGATTGTAATGTGCGTGAGTGATTCTTGTCCATGGCGGGTGTACGTGGCAAAAATGGATGAAAGTGACCGCTACGAGGTTAGAAGCGTCACTCTTGAACATACCTACAGTGTCGATGCCCGAGGTAACTTCCACAGACAGGCTTCGACGGCCGTAATCGGGGACTTGATGCGCTCACGTTATGGAGGAGCCGGGAGAGGACCAAGACCAAATGAACTACGTCGCATGCTGCGACAGGAGTACAGTTTGAATGTTAGTTACTGGAAAGCATGGAGGGCACATGAAATAGCAATGGACAACGCGATGGGGTCAGCTATGGGAAGTTTTGCTTTGATTCCACCATATTTTAAGCTCCTGTTAAGGACGAACCCAACTCTGTCGTAGATTTGGAGACAGAGAATGATGTTTTTCTCGTTGGATGCGTGCGTGAGGGGATATCCTTACATGAGAAAAGTAATAGTGGTTGATGGGACGCACCTCCGCGGGCGATATGGAGGGTGCTTAATTTCAGCAAGTGCGCAAGACGGCAACTTTCAAATATTTTCTCTTGCCTTTGTTGTGGTTAACAGTGAGAACGACCATTCATGGGAATGGTTCATGCGTAAACTTAGCCAGTTGGTACCCGATGAACATGACTTGGTGTTTGTGTCAGACCGACACTCCTCTATCTACACTGCTATCCGAAAGGTACATGGCTGAAACTCACAACGACATATTATATGATAATTCAAACGTTAGTAGTGTAATTAATTTCGTATATGCTTAGTGTTAGATAGTTACATGAATAATATGGTTGTGCGTTTATTAATAATATATAGAAATAGTTAGTCTAACGATCTAATATATTTATCTTAAGGTATATCCAATGTCCTCTCATGATGCTTGTATATTTCATCTCCAAAAGAATATTCAGTCGAAGTTCAAAGAACCGGGTCTAAGTTATTTAGTCTCTCAAGCCGCTCGTGCCTACCGATTAACCGACTTCGATCAGTTATTTGCGGAGATTAGAGCTATGGATAGCGAATGTGCCGAGTATCTAACCGACATCGGGTTTGAGCACTGGACGAGATCACATTTTGTGGGGGGAGCGATACAATGTGATGACAAGCAACATATCTGAATCGCTAAACAATGTGCTCACGATGGCACGCGACTTCCCCATAATTTCAATACTTGAGGCAATCCGCACAACTTTAGTGACTTGGTTTGCTATCAGACGTGAAGCTGCGAGGGCAGATGAAGACGTCATAAATCCAAAGGTTCAGGAAATGGTGATTGAAAACTTTGAAAAATCTGCTGGCTTTTCCGTGCTGAAGATTGGCGATGGACAGTATGAAGTCCGAGATGAAAATGACGTTGGTTTTGCCGTTCATTTATGGGATAGGCAGTGTTCCTGTCGCGAGTTTCAGCTACTCCACATCCCATGCCGACATGCCGTGGTTGCTGCTATCCGAGAAGGAATCAGAGTGGATAGTCTAGTTGATGTTCACTACAGTGTCGCATATAGGAGGCTCAGCTATGTCGGCGTAATAATGCATGTTCCGGATATGGACACACTTGCACCGTCGGCGGATGATGTTGGTGGAGGCAACCTTGCACCACCATCTGTGAGGAGACCCCCGGGGAGGCCAAGGAAGAAACGTATTTTGTCACAGGGTGAATTTAAGGTAATATCTTTGTTAACTGATAATGGCAAAGTTAGATAAACAATTATGGACGTGCATATATCGCGGCTTTAGCACTTGTAAATATTTGTTTAGCTCACTGCAAGGCGGAGATGTACACGCTGTCGTATCAGGGGGTACAATCGCTCAACTTGCAAGATGCCCATAGCGGAGACGCCCAAGACGGTATGATAATTTATTAAAATGGCTAACAATATTGATATAATGCTATATATTTTGAGTAGCTCACACCATGGTCTGTATTAAATACTAGGGACCGTAGGAGGGCGTCGGTATGATGGGTAGAAGAGAGGGGTTGGGACTCTTTTTTTGGTGAAAACGGCTTAGAAGCAACAGGGTATGAATTTCATCAGAAGATTGTAAATATATGTTATCTACGAAAAAGACTGGCGTTGATCCTTTTGTTGTATTTATATAAATCAAGCAGCCATAGTCCTTATGTGTAATTAAGCTAGAAAAATTAACCCTCTGACGCTTATGTAATGAATATGAAACCGTTATGTATAAAGCCTTAATGTTTCTGTGTAAACTGGATGTGTTGTCCCTGTGTTATATTGGTCATCAACGTTTATTTGTCTGAACGTATCTAGGTTAAGACTGGATGAGCTACGAAGAGTAGCTCCTAGTAGTTGGCGTGGTAATAGGGAAGATATAGTTTGCATGAACAGAATGTAATTGCAGCAATGAAAACTAAGTTATGTAGATAAATTTTGAGAACAATAGAACCGTGCTAATAAGGTTGTTAGCTGGAAAGATATAGTTTGCGCGTGCAAAATGTAACTGAATCGATGAAAGCTAATTAATGTAGTTAAATTTGAAGATCATTATAAGGGTGCTAATAAAGGGGTTACCTGGTAATATTGTTATTGTTTAGTGACAAGAGTTGCTGAAATGATATTGATGGAGGCAGTGGTGAAAAAAATAATAGTAGCAGAAATGATGTGTTATCGATAACACTATTTTTAGCGGTATATAGAATGTTATGGAGTTAAATTTGCGTGTATTAGAATCTACGTCGACAAGTACGAAGTGTAATTGCCTCCTAGACGAGGCAAGGATAACCAAGCAAAATGCAAGTACTTCAATGCTATCGATAACATGATTGCTAGTGGTATATACTCTGTTACGGATTTAAGTTTGATTATATATCTGTAAGAGTAATGTTGCCATGAGAATATGAAAGTTATAGTTTAGTGACAAGAGTCGGTGAAATGCAATTGTTGGCGGCCGTGGTGATGTCGAATCCACGCTGGAAAGTGCGATGTGTAATTGTCTCATAGACGAGGTGAAGTTTACAAAGAAAATGCAAGTACGTTAATTTTAGCGATAACATTATTGTTAGTAAATAAAGTAAGTTATGGAGTTAAGCTGAGGTATACACCTCTAAATGTAACGTTGCCATGATAATATTAAAGATATACCGCTTTATAGGATAAATAAGTTAGCGCGGGTTCTAAATTGTAACGTTGACGTGCTAACAAGAAATGTTATCGGACACTTGAAACGTTGACGTGCTAAATTGTGATCAAGAAATTGTAACGTTGACGTGCTAAATTGCATTACATAATTTAACAAGTTAACTATGCAGTTGTCCTTGTTTGCGACAGCATGGTTGCAGTTGATGACGTAGTGAGGGTCAAACATGATAAAACATGATAAAAAAAAAAGATCGGGTCCCACATGGAATGTGGTCAATCTATGTAGGCGTTGATTAGTGCGGGTATAAGTTTCTTTGCCTCCGCTCCTAGGGTTGTGGGGTCAACGGCTTTGCATTCATCAACTCCCCCGACTGCATGTGCTTGGATAAGAAATACTGACATGAGTCCTGCGTCAGCAACTGTGCTTATTTGGGGGATCTCCTTTACCCTTTCAATCGTGAATGGAGTCAACTTTGATTGTTTCATCATAAGGTTGGTCGCAACCTGCATGAATAAGTAAGGAAGCATCACAACAAGGGGTTGGATGTCGTTAACCGTTCCTGCCCCAGATCGCAGAGAAACATTAAAGTCAATGACTTGTAAATTCCAGCTGGTCAAGTCAAAACACAAGGCCACCCAGTGATTTCGGTCAAAGTTAAATGGAGCATAGACTTTATCCGCTTCCGTGAAAAGTTATACGCGATCAGAATCGCCTTCGCCCTCAATAGCCTGGACCACCCCCTTAGGAAATCGAAATTCTTCACGGTACAATACTTCAAAAATTTGGGGTACAACTTGGTTAGCTGTGCAACGAACTTAGAGTCAATAACATCAACCCGCAGCTTCTCTCCGTCGACAACGTCTGACCGCAGCACGTGTCTGGTGAACTTTAGCAGTACATCCATCACCTGAAACGGAAAATTGTGAGTTGTGCATTAAAGAGTATTTACGCGTAAGCGTCAGTAAAGAAGCATACCTTGTTCCCCATAGGTTTCTCCCGATCTAGAACATCGCCAATTTCTTTAGTTGTGAAGTGCACAGAGTGGCCCAGATCAACGAAGCTGATAGCGATGGTTAGAGTTAGTTTTTTTGTTGCTATAATAGCACATGTGTTATCATTTAGAAAATAATTGTAAAAAGTTATCACTTTAACACTTAGTTACGGTTTTACCTTTTAACGGTTTCCATGGCCTGGCTGAAACGGGCGTCAACATCAAGCGGTAACCCAACATCAGTATTCACCGGTGCTGGCTGTCCAGTTATGTTTTTCATCCTCTTATCGCATTGGAATCGATCGTCGAATCTTTTACTTACCGTGCGAGTCCTTTTACTTTTACGCAAAGGTTTATCATGGACCATGGGTAACCCATCTAAGCTTGCAGGTACCTGTAAACAACTTCAATTAGTACAATATAATATAAAAATCGCAAACCTGCAATTTGGTATATATTGGAGGTTAGGACATTTGATATTTGTGAAATATCACCTAACCTAAGTATTTTGTTAACAGTTTAACTTATCCTTTAGCGATTTTAAAGTTTTTGTTAACGTATGGCTAATATCACATGGTAACGGTTGATTTACCTCAGGGCACGAGTCATTTTCGATCGTGTGGATGGCCTTGACGGGTTCCTGATTTGTAACTATATGAGACTCAGCTGACTCTGTCTGCATTAACAGTTGCATAATAATCAATTAACAAAATCCCCTAAAACAAACAGTTAATGCTGATATCAGCTGTTGGCATTGTTAGCGCAATATCTGAATTACGTGATAGCACAAACATACAATCCCTTTCGCGAGTGTCGGCTCAGTGACACATTCCTCATCCTCCGGTTGATGAGTCGCTCCAACTACCTTGTCTTCACACGTGGTGGAGGCCACCTGCTTTCCCTAAGAAAAAAAGCAATTAAGAACTATTGTTAAATGCAAAGTTAACGCGAACAATCCAAAATATTAGTATTACCTCATCGATGCTTTCTGTATCCTTTAGATTGTTGGTTGGCTCCGTTTCCTGCAAGTTGCCTACACCATCCTCCTATGAATTTGGAGGGGGCATAATGACATCAGCAACCTAAATTAAAATAAACAAACATCATACATTAGCTATAATGGTAGCAATAGCAATATAAAGTATTTATGTTGCTAATTATATTGCTTCACTTAAGACTTTGTGTTTTACATCATCCATGCACTCCTTGTCCTTTGGGTTGCGGGGAAGCTCGACATCCAACACTGGCTCGATTTCTTGGTCGGGCGAATTCTTCTGGTTCATTAGATCTTCAACCCCCTGTGGATAATTCAAAAAATAAACTTAAAGTTGTAAATTTGATTGCCTCCTTCGATATTATTTACATTTGCTATGCTAAACCTACTATTGAGCTAATATAATTGTTAGCACTCCTACAATTGATGTCAACCATGCTAGATATTACCTCAGTCGTGCCTTGGTTCTCATCTGGTTTGTTGTTAAGCGCCGCTTCAATTACCTGGACGTTGGCCTCCACTTCCAGCACCTGCATATTATTTACATTTGCTACGTTAAACCTACTATTAAGCTAATATAATGGTTAGCACTCCTACAATTTATGTCAACCATGCTATGTATTACCTCAGAGGTGCCTTAGTTTTGCTCTGGTTTGTTGTTAAGCCCCGCTCCAATCACCTGGACGTTGCCCTCCACTTCCAGTACCTGTCCAGTAGCTGGAGGCTGAAACTTGTTTTGGGACCTAGGTACATCACGTACCTGGAACAACATTTACAAATATACACAGAGTATAACGTTTAGTCAATAACAATAGTCTTACAGTAGAATGCTAAAATGATTAACCCGGTAACATTGTTATTTAATTATTAAAAATGTTATCACGACCGACCAGGGTAACGTTTACGTAGTACCTCATCCCTGCAAGCCGAATCTTTTGAGATATTGTTAATTGGCGCTTCCAACGCCTGCCCCGCTGCTTCCTCCGGCGAATTCGGCCTTAGCAGACGGTCATCATGCTCCTGCAACGACGTAATGCCAGTTATGTTAGCACATAATTTGATTAGTCTGATACAAAATAATATTAAATATTTCATGAACTTAATAATATCAAGATAAGACTTGTGTTATCGGGTTATTACTTACAATGACATTCGAAGAATTGTAGAAAGCCACAACTTCATCCACTGATGATGTCGGGCCCGCGTAGCAGCTTCTAGTGATATTAAAGTTGTTAATCTCTTGGACATCTCGTCTCCGCTGTCCATCCTCACCGCCCACTGCTTGGAGATGGGTGGAATTACACTCCCACATTCCTGTGGAAGCAGCTCCTGTTTTATTACCATGTCCTACGTCCCTTTGTCCCTGGTGATCGTTTTCTTTGGTAATGGTGTGACCAGCAAACCATTCAATAATTTCTCCGATAATTTGAGTCTTAACTTCCTCTAACTTAGTGGACAAAATGTCAGCGAGACTTCGTTCCATCTTTTCTGAGAGGTCATGGAGCTTGGAGTCCAACAGATTGGCAAACTTGCTTTCATCTGTTGGTTGTTCTTCCTCTTCTTCTTCACTGTTACTTCTTCTTTGCCTTCTAGCTATAGTAGGGTGCCTCAATTGGGTTTTCTCTTTTCTTCCCCTTACTGCCTTCGCTTTCATCCCCCTCTTGTGTTTCTTGGGTTTACACAAATCTGAAATTTTGGCCCCTGCTAAAAACATGTCGTTTTTGAATTTGAAGCCTTCCTCAATTAGTTTTAAGATGTTGTCCACCCTGGGGTCGTCTTCATCATCGGACCATGTCAAATCTTCCAGTCCCGCATCAACTTCATTGTCCGGCCTATTATGGGGGAAACGTCAACCTGAACAGTAATAAAATATGGATTTTATCGGGTACAATATAATATAACTTGGTAGGAACATAACCCATAAACTGTGCATGTTCATAAACACATCAATATCGTATCGCATAAAGGTAAAACCAGTTAAGGTAAAACCAGTTACTAGAATATATCAAGTTACCGACATAGTTAGCAGCGCAACTGGATTAGCATTTCGAATTTTTTAACTTATACATGTACATATACATATCAATGACCCAAAGGCTTAGTAGGCAAACATGTTAGCGGTATACGAGAAATATAAAGTTAACAACATAGATAGCACATAACAGAGTTATCCCATGGCCACCTTATTAGCAATACATGTGCATATACATATGAAATACTACAAGATATCAAGTTACCTACATAATTAACAACGTAACTAGATTCGTTGTTATCTTCAATTGTATCAGATAATAACGGTACACGCCTAATTTATATTACACTCATCGTGGTAAACAACGAAACATGAGTTCATATGACAAATGTATAGAAGCATACCTTGCAGGATGCGTCCAGTTCCCTGGCGTGTGTCAATTTTAAAGGGACATTGCAAGGGCCATCTTCAACCACATCTTCATCGGAGTCGCTGCAATCTACTGTAGATGAGTTAGGACCTTCTTGAATTGCTGGAGCGGCCACCAAAACCACCAACTGCAAGGCATGAAGCAAACCTTGGACAGATACGTTGGACGTGGCTAACTGGGTTAGATCCCTCTCTTTAATGGAAGTCATCATCATGTCGAACGATAGCCTACCCCATGGATAAGCGAGGAATGCATCAAGATTTTCCGCCATTTCCGCGTGTTCTTTCGAAACCTTCGGGTAATGTAACGTTGGGAGTAAAAATCCATCAACAAGTGCAAGGCAGGCATAGCGGAGGCGCATCTGGCGATCTCCGACCGATTTTTTTTTTAAAATAGATATTACCCTTTCTACAGTAACATCCTCTTCAAGCCCAAATAAAGTGGTGTAATATGGGAGTTTTAATCCGGCCGTCCCTTTCCGCTTCTTCTTCTCCGCTGGGGGGTATTTCCCACAGGGCAAACCAGTGACAATCTTAAATTCGCGTAGCGAGAAGCGGATCGGTGTCCCCCCAAAAAGAACCCAAATCTCGTTCTCCTTACTCACTTCTAGCTGCCTAGATAACAAAAAAGCCCAAAACTCCCTGACCATGCCGGTTTCGTCTTGATTTCTAGCAATTTACCAAGAGGAGAATCCCTGAGAAACGAAATTTCTTCTTCATCTAGCGCACTGGTTATTTTGTTTAAGGAATCCTTCTTCTGGTATACATTAACTCGCTCTCCCAACGGCTCCTCCCCAGCGGCGAGCAATCTCGGTGGTAACTCTAAGTCGCTCATCTGCAAATTATGTAAAATCGGTTGTTATTCCAAAAAGAAAAGGAAAGATTTGTTACATTAGCAAGGGCAAAGTGAAGACCACCTAATACTGTCTCAAGATCCGGTAGAAAAATCACACTAACTTATAATCAGAGCACTACTGTATATCGGGAGAGATGTTGGAGATACATATGTAGATATGTTGGACCCGTTATAAACGCCGCCTCTTCAATAGCAAACCCTAATAAGCCCCGTCTCTTCGTTTGTCCAGAATTTTCATTATCTAATATAACACGCCAGGCCAATTTTCTTGAAAAGTGGCGTATTTAACGACATAATATCAATTTGCAGATTTTATCTGCCCGCTCTGACAAGTATCATTATGAGCTATATCTAGGGGCTACGCCCTTTGTAGCAAGTGCCGCCTATCTATGTTCGTAATTATGTAGGGACAAAGACGGAAAGAATAAGTATACAGTACGCAAGCAACAGTTTCGTTGTTGTGAACTTAATTTATCAGTTATCCATTGTCATTCCCTGCAATTTCCCTAAAATATATTACTAATTGTTGCCATTCGTTACAAATTTCCGATATGGTTTATAATTTGGTTTTTCCATTATGATTACTTTGACTTTATTGAACTACATAACATTTTAAAACAAAAAAAAAATAACTATTCATACAAAAAATGTAAATTGACATATCATATATTAATACTCACAATATTTTTATTCAAAACATCAATTGGATTCAAAATAACTATGCATGGATGGAGTTTATTTGTATCTAGTTTCTTTGTAGTTTTCTCAATAACTTGATCGAACTCAAGCTCTCATAGATATTTTTGGCCGTTATTTCCAAGTTGTATTTTTTTCTCATTCTCTTACGTTTCTATCACACGAGACCATAACTGATTGGATGATTGATAAATATCTTTATATAGATATCAACAAATTTCCATATAAATTTATATTCTTCTTGATAATATCCGCAAATACGGATTGAAAATCTTGTTAAATCAATTAAAAAATGTCTAGATGAATATACAAATTACTGAAATGATTTGAAGTTGTTGGAAACACTTTAAAATCAGTTGGAAATAGCTTTTTGTTGATATGTTAAGAGAACTAAGAAGATTTATGGCTAAAGGTCGTTTCATCTCAGTTTAAATTATGAACTATTATTGGACTCTTATATTTTGTGATGTAACTCTACTTCTGATTTTTTCTATCGTGTTTATTATTGTATATTATGAGGTTTATAGTAAGATGTGAGAGATTTAATTGTTTAATAGATTCTAGTTGGAATACGAGATATATTGTGTAATCGGATTTTACGAATATAAAAAATAATTTTTGGATGACATTTCCAAATTGTTTTGCATCTATATTATTCTCTCTCTAGAATACGATTCGTCTCCTCTTCCATGTCTATACAATAATGTATCCACCATGCGTTTTTCTAAGTTTCATTTCTCTTTATCTTATTATATTCTCTTCCGATTTCTGTTTCGCGGGAAAACTCTACGCACAAATAAATTCTACCACGTTTCTGGTTCTTCATCCTAATATTCTCCTTCTTCGACTCATTTTTTCATGTGTTTCCATGGAGTTTGGTTTATCCATAGATTTATAGTTTTTTTTTTGTCTATCATATTTTGATTATTTTTTGCACTTTAAGGAATTCTTCTTTTCGATTTATAGTTTTTTTTTTTTACATTGTTTGATGTATGCATGCAATTTATATTTTGTTTTCTCAATAGTTTTAATTCGAGCTTGGATAGATCGTTTTGAACAATTGCATTTTTTTATTATCGTACGTTTTTACCACATGAGACCATAATTGATCGAAAGATTGATAAACCCTATTGATTTGATATCAGAAAAATTATCATAACCTTCTATTCTTTTTTGAAAAGATTGGCAAGTACAAAATGACATTATTGTTAAATTAACTAAGAAAAATGTGTAGATTAATATAAAAATTAAGGAATGATTCAATATCGTGAATGAAAATAAAAAGCCACGATGCCATTTATAGATGCATATCACTCCAAATCCAATATAAGTGGATTTAGCAATACAATGACAAAGTGATCTCAAAATTCTCACACTTCTTCAATCTATTATGAATGTATATGAATATGACAATATAATGAAAAATTGGTTTTAAGATTCTTACACTTCTCAATACATTATGAATGAATTTGACAATACAATGACAAAGTGATTCTAAGATTTTATACTTGTCAATCCATACGGACATTATAGCATGAATTGACAGTACAATGACAAAGTGATTCTATAGGGGTAGAAAAAAAATGAACATTGTAAAAACTGTTATGGATTAAATCAGACGTATAAACATAGTTTTCTTTCTGAACTCACTTTAATACATACGTGAATATTAACCATCATATATTCATCTAAACCTAGGACTAAACGAGATTTTTTTCCGGGTCCTTGATTGAGATCGATATCAATATATATATATTTTTTTTGAAAACGTCTTCGATATCAATATTTTCACGTGAAAATATTGCCATAACGACTAAAGTCACCATACCCAATTATTGTTTTGAGAATATGCATATCAATTTTTTTTCAGGGTTAATGTAATTTTATTAGCAATAGTTGGAGCGTAACTAGCATCGAGTAAAGGGGTGATGTTTATATCCCAATTCATTTGGACGTCATAGTTCTGATTGTTGGGATCGTCTAGAATAATTCTTTTCAAATTGAATTCTCTTGGATTCAGATATTTTCATCTTTCAATATTTCAATTTTTTCGGAGGTGAAGATTATGCTCTTTAAAAGTACAATTTATAAATTTATAGAATAAACAATGTTTTTAAAAACTAACAATAAAACTAAAACATAACATATTTGGAATATTAAATTTGAAAATTGGTTAGAGATAAACTTAGCCTCATTTTAGTGTTCCTTCGTTTAAAGGAAATATTTAAAAAGAACCATTGGAAATGGCCTTAAGAGTCATTCCCATCCAGATTTGTTTTTTCTTTTTACGCTCCAATAAAGAATAGTAGAATACCAACATTATCTTCTTTTTTTTTTTCCTTTCGTTTTGGTCCCTATTTTTCAAGTGAATGAAAACTAAAACAGAATTATATTTCCGAATTTCAGTTTCAGCAATATCCTAAACCTAATTTCTGTCTTCCTACTCCTAACTGAAATATTATCTACCACACTTTTGTTTACTGTTCTTGATTAGTTTATTACCTTCTAAAGGACAAGCAGTAGCGGAGATGCACGCAACTTTATTGTGAATTTTATGGGTTGAATAGACAGTAATTGATTCACTTATCTTTGCCACTCTACTACAATCTTTGTCTTAGATTTTGGGTGTTGCTAAACCAAACAACTTCACTTGTTTGAATACATAACACTGAAGTTTCATAGGACATAATTAACGAGTAAGAAATACTATAGGGTTATAATTTGGTAACGATGCAATTAACGAAAAAAAAAAGATATAATTAAAGTTACATGAAAAAAAATGATGCTTCTATCCAGAATTTGTTTGCTCGGTTCGGTTTATACATGAAATAATTGCACACAGACTCGCATTTTTCTTCTTTACCCTACTGTCTCTGGCAGTTAGTCTACTCATTTTTCGAAACACCAAAGCACAGACTGAGATCACAAATGGAAAAAAAAAAAAAAATTAAGAGAAGAAAAGAAAAAGAACTTCCAAATTACCTCTGGTTCGGATCCAGTTTGGTGTCGTGAAGTTGCGAGCCATATCAAATAAAAAAATAAACTGCTTTGGAGTTTTGCCGGAGAATGGTGATGTAGTTGATCAAAGGAACTCATATCTCTCTCTGGGTGAAAATTACAACCAGAAGATCCTCGAACCACTCCAAATTTTACTCACAATACTGTTTTGTTAGTTTGCTTTGCCAAATAAAATTGCAAGGTGTGTAGATTGCTGGCTAGTCGCTCTCACTACTATGTCTATCTGCAACATAACAATGACATTCCCAACAAGGTTTACAATTAGCTTTCGGATTGCGAAATATCAGGAGGAATAAAGAAGGAAGTTGTAAAGTAAGGTTACCTCCCGATGATCTTTTCCCTTCCATTGCGTCTTTCTTGTCTTGGCAACTTGCGCAAAGGAATGGACCATCCCAGGGACGAAGCTTTCGGCAATTAGACGATCCAGCATGGATCGAGACACCTTCTCCAGGTTTCACTTCTACTTGACACACAGCACACATGAACAACTTAAACATATTGCAAAGCGGGTACTTCGTGTCTAATCTGCAATAGACAAAAAATAAATCAAAGTTGATGAATATAGGCAGCTCAAAAATGCAGCTATCAAATACGACGAATTGTACACCTCTCTGAAAGCATAGCAGATCCCTCTTCAAACAGTTCTTCAACTACATCAGGTTCTGCATACTCTTTCTCGATATTAGAAGAGGAGTCTGAAGTTTTTCTTTTGAACATGGACTTTAGCATTCCTTTTCCTTGCTTTTTGGGAGGCGGCACGGAAGCAGCCGGTTTTTCTGATGGTAATATATCAACAACAATACAGGTTGTATCATCACGAAGACCCTTTTTCCCCACAGCTTCCTGTGCAAAGTAATGAAACATTAAGGTACTAATAAAGAAGAAGAATATGCAAGGAATATATATCGGAAATGAAGCAACTTCGAGGATACTATACTTTAACAATATGCTCAGCGGAAGCTTCAGGTGGCAAACCCCGGCAACAATCAAGAGACTCCTCTGCAGTAATTGCATCCCACACACCATCACTTGAGATGATAAGTCGACCACCAGCTGAAGACAACTACATAACCAAAACAAATAGATAACAACTTTCAGAATAAACCCAATACTTAAGAGAATTTTGGCTAGCGCCATAACCACAACAGAAGAATGTTAAAAGAGTTTTGAACCTTGACTTGCTTCACATAAGGAACTGGAACAATGTATTCTCCAACATCCAGATCTCCAATTGATCTTGAGAGACAAAGACCACCAGGCCAACATCTCAGAGGACCAATCTAAAACAAGTTAGATTTCGTTATTAGAGTCCTTGAATATGACAGAACCAAGAAGTTTCATATGTGTTACATTCTACAAAGCTAGCATAACATATTCGCATCCAATATTTTCTCTCTTTCAATGATCAGAAAAGCTTAGTTCTAAAACTCATTCAAGCATAAAAAATTGAGGAATTCTCATGGTTCCTAAATATATTTCACTTTTCATGCTCCGGTCAAGGAAGCTTGCACAAAGTTACCTTTTAGTTTCAAATTGCTAGAATCAAGAGCGTATGATAACAAGAGACTTTATGCACACAGAGGAAACTATCAAGTATTATCTAAAGAAGTACCTCAGTACCACCACCAGTATTTAACCGACCAACTTCACCACCACTTGCAGTGACACGATCCCGCCTGTTAAGAAAAAGCCAAAAACATTGTGATGCCATGATATACACAATAAGCTTATCCATCAGCTGGGTCAATAGAAGGAACAAAGCTGACTCACTCTTCTTCGTTTATTTCAAGCCGATGATCAGCAGATAAATAATAGACACCGCCCTCAGCAGGCTCAAGTATGCAACGAGAGTCACCTACAGATGCAACGCTCACCACCCATCCTTCTACTATGACAAAAGTTACAGTCGTTCCAGACGTCCTTGCTGACATGCCATGAAACAATAAAACCTCAAACATAGCCTTCACCAAAATCATATAAGAATAAATATCACACCGAAGAGTTCACACTTTGGGTTACTCAAGTAGGCAGAGTTAATACCTCTTTCCTGGAAATCTTTATCTGTTTTCACAAATCCTGCAACCAAAGCCCTAGGAAGTGCCGCAACCCACTCATCTCTGTTAAGATCAGACGGTATTGCAGCTAATACATTGTTCAGAAGGTTCTCCTTAGTGTAGATAGCTGCTGCAGAACCATTGTGTCCATCAAAAAGCTGCAATATACGGTTCAATGTTTAACTAGAAGTACCATTACCAAAGAAATAAAGAGATCAAGATGTGCATTTTTTTCGGGAACGATTTACATCTCAGACCAAAAAGAATGCAAGTTTAAGGACTATGATGGTTTAATTGCCATGCTGCAAAAACGGCCAGAAGCTATTCGTAGAGGTCTCCTATAACTGATGATCCAAGGTCATAAACTTCAATGACAAAGAGTACCAAAATACAAGAAAGAAGAGAAAACACATACCCCAAAAACTGAGAAGGTAGTAACGCCATCTCCCATGACCCTTTGACACTCTGTTTTAACAAGCGTAAAGTCCTCTCCTTTCTTGCTCTGGTTAGCCTGCCCGTGCACGAGTTCAGGATTGTCTATCTTTTCATTTGCTGATTCACGCTTGAGCAAAACCGAAAGTGGAACTGTATGATGTTCTCCCCTAGTTGACATTGTTTCCCTGAGCTTAAAATAAACAAACCTAAAAGCCTTCCTCTAGCTGCCTCTAGTTCTCTATCAAATCTCCCATCATACAAAAACCTGATACAAAAAACAAAAGCCATTCAAGAATCAGAACCTCTTAATCCACTATAATATAAATTTCTAGACGATCTAATACTTGGTTTACAAGTTAGTCAAATTCAAAGTAAAGCTCCAACAGATCCTCCTAAAATTACAGTAACATTCCGATCCACATTGCCGGATCAAACTCACAAGAAAAAAAAAACAAACGATCTAGCAGAAGAAAACATCAAATTAGATCTTAAAAACAAACAAAAAAATAAAAACACGAAATCAAATTCGTGATACAGAATCCGAATGCGACTTCGAAACGTACAATCGGTAAGCCTTCGCAAATGAATCCAGTAAACACGAGAATGTGAAATTCAAGCACAAATGTGGATCGGAATCAAATTTCAGGGAAGGCAGATTGTTCATCGAACTCTAAGCATCTAACAAAATTTCAAATAGCCGAACGTATATGATCACATCGTGCGAAAGAAATTTACACAATGGGGGAGGAGAAATAGGAGAAGCGTTACGATTTGGATGAACGGAGATGCAATAATCGGCGACGGAGATTTTTGAAAGATTACGCGAAGAGAGAAGGAGATGATGCTTCTTCCTCCAATCGAAAATCACAGATCCCGGCGCTCTGCAGAAATTCCATGGACACAGCCGTAGGAGAGAGAGAGAGATTACAGAAAACGCGCAAAGGAAGGTGTCTCTTTCTTCTCTGTCTCGTTCCGTCTTTTTAATTTGTTTAATTGTTTTTTTTCACCGTTATGTTTATTCGGCGCAAATGAAAACGCTGTCGTTTTAGTTTCCCACGTGGTCGACCTGGCTGAACCCCAAATCTCGGATTAGGATTATTAGGAAACACAAAAATTCAACACGCATACGTAGACATTTTATACATAATAGTACTAAACAAAACATCAATCACGCCTGGATCTTCATATGTATTCTTTTTTTTTTTTTAAGAAAAGGTTATCAGTGTATAATATATTTGATATTATAGGTTTCATTAGGAAAATTTTAAAGATAGAGAAATTTCATATTTATGGGTGAACTAGATTATATCCCATGTTGTATCCAGGAATAAAGAATCATTTATGTTTTTAAACTAAATTGATATTATAACTTATATAAGATATAATATGAAAACTATATAATCAAACCATATTAAATTTAGATTTTTGTAAAAAACAGTTTCGGAAAAATTATTCTCTTATATTTTTCAAAATTATATTCTCATATCTTAAAAAGAAAGGTATTTTTTAAAAAATTATCTTTCAATGTAGAGTGTAGAGTTTGTTTTTTCTGGCGACGATATATTAAAAAATATTCTGATAAATTTCCGACTATATTTATCATCGGAAACCTATATTTTAAAATATTCTTCTGTTGGAATTGATGGCTTCAAATCCGTCAAAAAATTATATTTTCCGACTAAATTCCGATGGATCTAGCCGTCAGATTTAAGCTCCTTTCTTGTAGTATATATAAATTGGCCAGACCAATTATTAGTTACCAGGATTTTGTCTAAGCTACACTAGTCTTGATGCTTTTTCTAGGCAGAGTTCTGGTAAAATATGACACTCATAAACCCACCGCATCTCTATAATATAGTCATGGGTTGTGACTCCAATCAATAACATTGAAAACAATGAAAAGTGCATAATCTGATAACGACATAGATTAAACAAATTATTACATATAATTAGGATAAAATCATCAAGGTTTCAAAACCTAACATCAACCCCCAAACCATAGTAACAATGCGCATAGAACAATTTAAGAAAAACATAATTGAAAAAAGAAGACCAAAAATGGAAAAACCAAACCGAGTAATCTTGGTGTAGTTATGGCGGTGTACAGAACAAACCCATATGCCTCTGGTTTCTGAATACATGCGTGGCTCCCGTTAGTCTAATTTGAAATTGTGAAAATTTTCACAACTTGATGTATAAAAAACCAATTGGTTTAAACGTTAAGTTCGCTTTCTTCGATTGAAAAACTGAATATTGTGTGAATGAATAAAGTAAATACTAAACCACAAACACAAAATCTATGAAAAAATATCGATCTCACAAGTTAAAAATTAGATACAATGTTATTTAGTTAAATGAGCGTTAAAATTATTTAAGAGACAAAAGATTAAAGCAACTTAAAATGAACATTAGATTAACTTCCAAAATTAAGAGACAAAAAGTGATTATGGTTAAGAAAGATGATTCTCTACATTATGGAAACCATGTTTGTTCATCTAAGAAGACTCACCACACTATCTAGTCCCTACATGGCCTAGTTAGATATCTTAATTACCATATCATCTCATTTTTTTCCTCCTAAATTACATGACATACTATAATTAATAGGAGACAAATTACGCAGCAGGAGCATAATCGTAGCCACTGTCATCGTCATCACCACTATTCTCAACATATGCCCCTTGAGAACTGTCCACCACATCTTCAACACACACTTTGGAAGCATGGTCAAAACTCTTGACGACAAATTCCGCAACGAAATACATAGTTGATTTGTTTGTTTGTTGGTTATGAAAGTAGAGAGATGAAAGCAATGAAGAGGCCTAAAGAGAAAGAGAGCCACAAGACGTGTGATGAGCTTTTAATGTTGATGAGTATCGTGGAGGACTAAGAGAGACTGATGAGGTTTTGTATAGATGGAAATAAAAGGTAACGCAAGTGGTGAACGCACTCTATGGTCAGGGTTGCCTCAGTAGGGTTTGTGATTTGCTTATGGAGTTTTGTGTATTGCACAATGGATTTTACCTTTTTCCTCCCACGTAGGATTTTCTTATGACACATCAGACGTTAAGTCAAGTCATCCGTCCATCTATATTCCTTTCTAGTGTTACATGTAAAGCATTGTCCTTTTTCACTAATATTCTTCTCCAAGAACAGCATAAAATAAAAATAAAAAATTCGTAGCTTTAATATAAGGTGGTTAGTTAGTGGCAACATCGGTCACCTTTATTTGAAATTTGGAAAAAAATGTTTTGTCACTAGTATAACTAAAAGGGTATGGTTATTTTCTTACAAGATTATTACAAAATACTTCAACATCTACGTTGTGAACTAGCATGTTCACAAATTTTAAGGTTTTTCATGTGTAAACTATCCATAATTATACACTATATCATGATTCCATGTGTAAACTATCCTTATTTGCCTTATGCACTCCGTCTTCAAACTCTTGTAACTTCTCGCTTGTAATTGTGATCACGATTTTGTTTTGCTTGTTGGAACTTCATCCGTATCGATTTTTTCTTTTTTAATCTAGAAGTTCATCGTAGTTCAAAGAGATTCTGGTTAGGCTCCAAATACACCACTTACCTTTTTTAGACCTATAAAGTAGATAATATGAAAAACCAATCATATTTTGTATCTATTGCCTGCAAACATACATTTTCGCCCCATACAAGCATAGAAAACTGAGGTAAAATTAGATTTAAAATCCCGTTTATCAATCATATATAATGTAATGATGATAGTTATATGCATATCCATCATCTTGCACCATTTTGACATATTAGATATGGTTTAGAAAAATACTAAGGTACAAGAGCACTTTTAAGGGTAGCTCAAGGATTTGAGAACCAAAGGGAGAGAAGACCACGGCATTGCTTATGATACCTATCAATGTGTTTCTAACTGTTCTGTGTATCTGAGCGAACACACAATCAGTTGTCGATAGTGGAGCCCCGTGAAGTCTCAAGTTTTGTTCCTTCCAAAGCAAGTACACTATTGTGTGAGCCACCAATTCTTCAAGGTTCTCGATGTACCAATGGATCAAGCCACCTTTATCTTTATTTTTCAATACTGTTACTTCTAGCAATGAAATTAGTAACAATCGAATTTTCTTTGTGTTATCTATACGTAATAAGTAGGAATAAAGCCTTCTATATAAGTGTTTTCACACTTACTCAACTCTGAGATGTTTGTGGTTTTCACTCAAACTTGAGTTTCGCATTGCGGTTTGACTTGCCGCAATCTCCAGAAAACTGATTAGCTCTTGTCTATATCTTCTAAAACCACATGATTTCTATAATCAATCTGATTGTACATCCATTATCACAAAGTCAAAAATATTTAAATATGGTGTCTTCTGTATTTGAAAATATACTGTGTTCATTCGTATTGAGAGTTGATGGTGGAAGAGAAGAATTTTACGTAATCTATAGGTAGCTTATGTAACAAAATATTTAGATAATTGCAATGGTTTGCAACAGTTTTGCAGCAAGAATTATCCACCACCAATCCACGTTTTCAACCACTTTTGTCATGGATTTCCTTGGAAAAAAATTTTCGTTGCTAATCTGTTGTAAATCGTTCGTAAAATCGCAGCAGAATTATTTTGCAACAGTCATATAGATTTGTATTTTGCAAAGGATTCTATTTAAAATCCTTTGCCAATTCTGTTGCAAAATGTAATTTTCTTGTAATATTTTACATTTTTCATAATCGGGTTGCTACCAACATCACTAAGTCTACAACCTATATATCTTTCGGCGAAAATACTATATTTTAAAGTATTCATGCTTGAAAGATTTTGTCTAGCATAACATTTGAATATGTTGCTAATCATTAGTAAATCATTGAAAATATTATTTTGTGGCCAATCTTTCACTAAATATCAACGAAACATCCATTATCTTTTGTATAGCTTGTTACAACCATGCTCATTCACATATTTTCATAACTTAAAAATTCAAATTTTTATATATTTTAAAAATCTCGTGTAGCTCTACTTATATTTGACATTCCAGATAACTGATCTATATATAATGAGATCTACTAATATACAGTACCCTAATCAGACCCGACTCAAAGAATAAGTGGGCCTAGTGCCATATTGAATTATTTTTGGTTAAATTATGTTGAATTTGAAAGTTGGACCCTTAATTTGCAAGAACTTAAAAATTTAGGGCCCTAAAATAGTAAAAAAAATTTAGTTACAAATGTAGGACCTTGTGCATTTGCATTGTCAGCACATCCTTAAAGCCGGATCTGACCCTAATATGTCTATATTTTTGGTTTAAAAATTGTAAAATTTTATATCAACCAACTATTACATTTTGTGTATATTAATTACAAGATTAAAAAACATATTCGCAAGACATGGAATCATATATAGGATAATGCATAATTATGGGATGGTTTACACATGAAAAACCTTATAATTTGTGAACATGCTAGTTCACAAGGTAGATGTAGAATTAGTTGTTAATAATCTTGTAAGAAAATAACTGTACTCTTTTACTTAAGTTTACGAGAGAAATCAATTCCCCAGATATCAATTAAGGTGACCGATGTTGCCAATAACTAACCACCTTATATTAAAACTCGAAAAGTCCCTCTTTTTTTTTATGCTGTTCTTGGGGATCAGAATACTAGTGAAAAAGGACAATGCTTTACATGTGATACTAGAAAGGAATATAAATGGACCAATGACTTGACTTAAAGTCTGATGTGTCATAAGAAAATCCTACGTGTGAGGAAAAAGGTAAAATCTATTGTGCCAAACACACAACTCCATAAGCAAATCACAAACCCTACTGAGGCAACCCTGACCATAGAGTGCGTTCACCACTTGCGTTACCTTTTATTTCCATCTATAAAAAGCCTCGTTAGTCTCTCTTATTCCTCCACCAAACTCACATCAACATTAAAAGCTCATCACACTTCTTGTGGCTCTCTCTCTCTTTAGGTCTCTTCATTGCTTTCATCTCTCTACTTTCATATCCAACAAAGAAACAAATCAATTATGTATTTCGTCGCGGAATTTGTCGTCAAGAGGTTTGACCGTGCTTCCACAGTCTGTGTTGAAGATGTGGTGGACAGTTCTCTAGGGGCATGTGTTGAGAATGGTGGAGATGACGATGACAGTGGCTATGATTATGCTCCTGCTGCGTGATTTGTCTCCTATTAGTATAACAATGTAATTTAGGAGGAACAAAAAGAGATATTATGGTAATTTAGATATCTAGCTAGGCCATGTAGGTACTAGATAGTGCGGTGGGTTTTCTTAGATGAACAAACATGGTTTCCATAATGCAGAAATTCATCTCTTTCTTTACCACAATCACTTTTTTTGTCTCTTAATTTTGAAGTTAATTAAATGTTCATTTTTCAGTTAATTTAATCTCTTTTTTTTTTGTCTCTTTAGTTAATTTAACGCTCATTTAACTAAATAGCATTGTTAGTTTTCTAATTGTTTACTTGTGTCGATATTTTTCCATAGTTTTAATTATGTTTTGTGGTTTACCATTTACTTTCTTCATTCAGGCAATATTCATTTTTTTTTTCAATCGAAGAAAGCCCAATTTAAAGTTTAAACCAATTGGTTTATATGACTAGTTGTGAAAAATTTCACAATTCGAAATTAGACTAAAGGGAAGCGACGCATGCATGCTTTTAAAGACCAAGCATGGAAATTCTTTTCTATATAAGAGGTCGACCCCAACACCTTAAACCGCTGGAAGCTAGAAGCTCCGGTCTTCCGAGAGCCTCAAGAAGGATGGCAAACCTTTGAGGAGCCGCCTAGACACTACTGTACACCAAGATGTTCCAGTTTGGTTTCTCGATTTTTGGTCTTCTTTTTCAATTATGTTTTTGTTAAATTGTTCTATGCGCATAAACAGAGAGTAAACCTCTTGTTACTATGGTTTGGAGTTGATTTCTAGGTTTGGAACCATTGATGATGTTATTCTAATTATTTCTATTGTTTAATCTATGTCGTTATTATAGATTATGCATTTTCATTGTGTTCAATGCTGACAAATAAGGATAAACATCTTTCCGACGTCTAATATCCCACTAATATAGTTGCAAATATTTTTGGTGAGGTTGGTTCAAGTTTTTACAAAATTTGAAAAAATCCATAAATTTTGGTAGAAGGGGATCCATCACGCATTTTGGCGTATTTTTACAGATTTGTAGGTGTTCAGTAAATCTGCCATATGCTTTGAACCGTTATTCGAAATGGGACCAAACCACCGCTAAAAGAAAGATGACTCGATTTCCTATCTAGAGGTATGAAATTCACTTTTTGGAAATATAGGTAATGACTCTGTTATACATGATCTTTCTGCCTCTTTTTCGTCTCAATTTTCTCTTAATCGCGAGAAAACGAGGTGAAAACTCGCTTAAATATGCCGACAAATAAGGAAAAACATCTTTCCGACGTCAAATATCCCACTAATATAGTTGCAAATACTTTTGGTGAGGTTGGTTCAAGTTTTTACAAAATTTGAAAAAATCCATAAATTTTGGTAGAAGGGGATCCATCACGCATTTTGGCGTGTTTTTACAGATTGATAGGTGTTCAGTAAATCCGCCATATCTTTTGAACCGTTATTCGAAATGGGACCAAACCACCGCCAAAAGAAAGCTGACTCGACTTCTATCCTGAGGTATGAAATTCACTTTTTGGAAATATAGGTAAGGCATCCGTACTACACGTTCTTTTAGCCTCTTTTTCGTCCCAATTTGCTCTTAACCGCGAGAAAACTCGCTTAAATATGCCGACAAATAAGGACAAACATCTTTCCGACGT